>JAHIAM010002247.1:30061-55895 GCA_021605205.1 Aegilops longissima | reverse complement strand
CTTTGAATCCGGTGTGTTGGTTAGCATCAAGCCTCTTGGCTAGTGCAGTAGTTGTGGTTTGATATAGCTACTAGAGAACCCGAGGCACTCTTTGAAAATAAGTATTCTTCATATGACATGTGAATAGACAACTCCCCGTATGCCTATTTCATTCCTCTTGGACCTAGATATTCACTTCGTGGCGCGTAATTGATGTATCAAAGTCATTTCAAAGGAACGAGGGTCCATCTTTGAAGGTAGAGACAATTGGTTTCAACTGTGTCGTAGGGGTTGTATTTTTCGACACCTGCCAAAGGGAGGAACCACCGCCCGGGTATTGAGTATGTGAATCATGTATTTTGTAGGAATAGAGATTCTCACCATCATATCTTGTTCACCCTTGGTCATGTCTCCTTCCAAGAATGAGTTGGTTTGGGGAGATCATTATATTAATGAGGTCGAAGTAGTGAGGCTGCTTGAGTGCCATCGAACGCATTTGAAATTGCAATGACATATTGAAGTAGTAGTCGCTCAAAGACCGATTAGGTATCTAGAAATAGTTCCTTAGCTCTTTTCTAGTTCGTTAATGACCTTAGCGGTTGAAATAGAATTGGATCCCCATTGTTAGTTAATAGAATCTAAATGAGATTGAATGGAAATGTTGGTAAACCAAAGGTGCATCATACTTTTCAATAGATGTTGGGGTTCTTAAACCATAAGGACACTCTTTTCATAGAACAAGTGTTGGTGATCTAAGATAGGGGTACCCTAGTACCTCAACTGCAGCACGGACAAAGGGCAGCGCCTCACGGCCGGGCCGCCTGCTGGCCGCTAAGACCCTCAAGAACTCCCCTTGGAGCCATTCAAGAACAAAGAAATAAGACCCTTGCAAGAGGAGCTTGCCAGAAGGCCACTCAAGGCGCAAAGGAAACAAGGCCCCGACAAGAGGAGCTTGCTGGAAGGCTTGGCGGGCGCCGAACCCCTGCGCTGACAAGGTTCCCGGGCCAAGCAAGGCGCTTTGCCGGGCGGGCGACTTCTCTTCGCCTCCGCTTCCAGCTCACCCGCCAACGTGTCACCACGGGCTCTCCCAAGGACGCGGTCGGGCTGTGCAGCCAAATGGGAGTAGCGATAAGGCGCTAATAAAGCCACTATCGTATGACGATTTGAGCCGCACTTAACGGTCCCTCGCTATTAATCGTTCGCGACTCGTGACGAGCATTGATGACTCTTGTCCCTTGTCGTCAGAAAGTTAGGTGTAGGTTACCGTACACCGTATATAGCAGTGTACCAACCTAGGTTATTACCATTGTAACCTTGTCTACTTGCCATATGTGGTAACCCCTTGAGCCTATAAAAGGAGGGCCGAGGGCAACGAGGAGGTTCGATTCTGCTGGATCGCTAGCTAGCTCCAGCTTAGTTCATCACACCTGCTAGGTCTTGTAGCCAGCATTGCTCCCTAGCAAGAACACAAGATAATCCACAAAGCAGCAGTAGGAGTATTATCTCTCCCGAGAGCTCCGTTGGGTAAAACCTCTCAGCAGACGCCGACCCGGGCTTTGCGCCGGTCTCCCATCCAACCACAAAAGGGACCCCGTCCTGTGAGGTGCTCGTGGGGCACGATCAGCTCATCATCCCCGACATCTTTGGCGCTGTAGGGGCGCCGAGGCTGTGTGAATCCGGTCCGCGGACACACTAGCAACTCCATCGACGCCTTCGCCGACATGGCGCCGAAGAAGAAGCCTTCGGGCAGCAGCTGAGCCGTCACAGCGAACCCACTCACCACCGGAACCCCGTGGTGGAGGGAACGCTGGCGGAGGGACCGGCGCCGCCGAGAGCCCACGATGCCGCCGGTCCAAGGACAACGCAGCGCAGCGCCGCCGTCTGAATTCGCGACTGGCCCATCGCAGGAGGCGCTGGATGCAGCAGCGCCATGATACCAAGCGGCACCATACGATCTTTTGGATCAAGGCTAAGCCGGAGGGTCCCGACCTCGAGACCCACATGTGCCCCAAAGATGCCGGCACGGGTGGGGTACGGTCATTGGGCGGGATTTCTGCCTCCTAACTTGGTTAGGAGTCCGAGCATATCCCGCTTCGCGCTCCGACGCCTTTGCCGCCAACCACACCAGCGAAGCCTTTGGCAAGAGCTCAACTGCTCCTAGATTACCCTCCAACGGCCGATAAGGTCGACGAATGGAGGGCCACAATTCAGAGTCTCATCGGCTTCGCTTAACGGCGACGCCCCACGGCAACTCTGCTTTCGAGCCGCGACGGGCGACAAAGCGCGAGCCGATGGCGACGAGACTTGCGGGGTGCACCACCATACACTCCTTCCCGAAGGCCAAGATCGCCGACTCGCCGGATCCACCTCGACAGCCGATTCCACGGCGCTGCCGGATCCACGAGCTCGTCGCACTCAACGCCAAGTTCTTCGAGCGGCAGAAGAGGACGCCGAACCCGAATCGAAGGCCAAGAGAAGCGCCAATCCTGACCAACGCGCCGGCCCACTGGTCGATATGCATGCGCCTGGGGAACCAGCGACTTGCCGACGCTGTAGGTTGCCCCCTGCTCACTCGTGAGCTGCGGCAAGTCCGGTGGCCCAACAAGAAGAACTTCAAACCAGATGTGCCGGAGAAGTACGACGGCAGGACACATCCATCGGAGTTCCTCAAGATCTACACCATCGCTGTGCAAGCTGCGGGGACGAGACGACAAGATCCTCGCCAACTACTTCCCTTGGTGCTCAAGCCAAACGCCGATCTTGGCTCATGCACTTGCCGGATGGCTCTATTTCTTCTTGGGCAGATTTGTGCCATCATTGTTACGCCTTCACAGCGCCACAAACCTCACGGCCAGGAGAGTGATTCCACCTGCTTGCCCGTAGGAGGGGGAGTCTCACAAATTCATCCGAGATTCAACATTGCACTATAACATCCTGCACGCCCACCCCGCTGCAGGATTAGTGCATTCCATCGTAATGTGCAAAATCGCAGGATGAGGGAGGAGATGGCGATGTGCAAAGTGAAGGACGCCAACAGCTCTCTACGCCTCGCCGACAAGTGTGCACGCTACCGAAGAAGGAAGAAGGCTCCTCAGAGAGAGTGTGGGAGCAGAGTCCCGACAAGGAGGGACCGCCTCGACAAGGAATAGCCGGCAATGAACAACAGGAGGAAGAAAACCAAGAAGTACTAGTTGTCGAGTAGTCCGGCAAGGATGGTGCCGCCAACTGCCAAGGCCGGTGGCTCCGCAAGGAGGTTGCCGCTGACACCGACCGCCAAGCCGGGGCGGCCACCGACAAGCCCGCAGCTCCAACAAGCAAGATCAGAAATTCACCACTAAGGGCCATGATCTCCAGAGCTGCAAGAAAGTCGAGCAGCTTGTTGAGCTACGTAAAGCTGAATACGAGCGGCGGACAAGGAGAAAGCCCAAGAAGGTGCAGGTGCAGCAAGTAAGAAGAGACCGGCCGGGAGGGCGCCATGGCAGGCCAAGCAGCGGCAAGGAGACAGACTCCCTGTGTGGCCATGGCTAAAGAAGAAGATGAAGATGAAGATGACGAGGACTATGAAGATGATGGAGCTGATGAGCATGAGTTTCAAAAGGCACAGAGGTCCTTTATGCCGACGGTGGTGCGCTCTTGCATACCTCGACCGCCAACTCAAGCAATGGATGCGTGAGGTCAATGCAGCAGAACCATCCATAGAGTCACACAAGCCTCTCAAGTGGTCCAGCACGCCCATCATCTTTGACATTGAGGATCACCCCGATCGCATCATCTGCGGTCGGGTGCTTGCCGATGTTGGTCTCACCAACCATCCGCAACCTCAAGGTCACAAAGATGTTGGTAGACGGCGGGCCGGCCTGAATTTGATCTCCTCCAAAGGCTCCAAAAGCTTCAAATCCTCGACAATGAGCTCAAGAAACCGGTACTTTCCAAGGAATCAACCCAGAAGGAGCAAGCCCAAGGGGAAGATCACGCTGCCGGTAACCTTCGCAGTGAGCTCAACTTCAGAACCGAGAGGGTCACGCTCGACGTCGCCGATTTCCCATTGCCTCTACAATGGCATACTTGGTCGTCCGCGCCGCCAAGTTCATGGCCGCCTCACTATGCATACAACCTACTCAAGATGCCCGCCCGATAAGTGTCATTTCTGTCCACTGGCGACAAGAAGGATGCACTTATCTCACCGACAAGATTTACCGATGCAAGCAGCGCGATCGATAGCAAAACCACTTATCACCGGAGCTCCCGGGCGAAGAAGAAGACCACCAGGTCCGCAAGAGCTCATGCTCCACTCCGCAAGCGCACCTCTTCGAGTGCTGCGCCACCGCCGAGGACGCACCATCGAGCTCCACCGCAAGTGCAACAAGACAATGGCAGCTCCGCCAAAGACCAAGAAAGTGCCCGCCAGGAAGACGGCACCGGTGGTACCTACACCATCGCAGCCACGCTTGATCCTAAATAGGAAGGCGAGCTCTGCTTGCTTTCCATGGGCGAATGTCGATGTGTTTGCATGGCAACCATCCGATATCCCCGTGTTCCTGTGAAAGTAATTGAGCACCACCTAGTTGTCTGTCCTCACGCGCCTGGCCAAGCAAAAAGTTAGGAAACAAAAGGGAGCGCCAAGAATTATAGCGTAAGAAATCAAGAAATTGGAAGCAGCAGGCTTGTCGAGGAGTCCTCCACCCCACGTGGTTGGCCAATCCGCAGTGGTACGCAAGGCTAATGGGAAATGGAGACTTTGTATTGACTTCACGGATGTTAATAAAGCTTGTCCCAAGGACCCATTTCCCTTGCCGCCAGATCGACTCAGATTGTTGACTCCACAATGGTGCGATCCGCTGCTTTCTTGATGCATATTCAGGATATCATCGATCTTCATGGCGTAAGAGGATGAAGAGAAACCGCATTCATCACACCATGTGGCACGATCGCTTTATACGGATGCCTTTCGGTTTGAAGAATGCTGGTTCAACCTTTGCAAGGGTAGTCCATGATGCTTTTGGACCACAGATACACAGTAAATGTAGAAGCTTCACATGGATGACATAGTGGTCAAGAGCAAGGACAAGAGCGACTCGATTCAGGATTTGATGAGACGCTTGCAAACCCGCGCAAGATCAACCTCAAGCTCAACCCCGAAGTGCGTGTTTGGAGTCCCTTCCGCAAGCTTCTCGGTTCTTTGTATCTCAGCGGGAATTGAAGCCAATCCCGACAAGATCAAGGCCATTGAGCAGATCAAGCACCGGCCAAGGACGCTGGAGGCTTGCCGTTATGCGGGCTGCTCAAAGAGGTTTATCTCTAAGTTCTGCTGAGCGCCTCGCCGCTTTTTCAAGATTTTGAAAAGGCAGGTCCAATGAAATGGACTCCTCAAGCGAGGCTGCGCCAGAGGACTTGAAGGGATACCTGTCCTCCACTCAATACTTGTCGCACCTAAACCGCAAGAGAAGTTGCTGCTATATAGCAGCGCACCAATCAAGTGGTTAGTGCTGCTAGTAGCGGAGAGGGAGGCGGATGATGAGCCGGCAACCGAGGCAAAGGCCCAGCGACAAGCAAGGGGCTTCGCCATCAAGCTCGTCCCGATAAGGATCGGATCAGCAGGGTTGCGACAAGATACGGAAGAAGATGGTGCAGCGCCCGTGTACTTTTGTCGGCCTTCCGCAGGGGCTAGATCAAGGTACTCGTGCGTGTAAGTTGCCGCCTCCTCATGGCCTCGAGAAAGCTACGCCATTACTTCCAAGCACATGAGATAACAGCTTGTCACTGCTTCCGCTGAAGAGGATTTTGCAAAATCCAGAAGCAACAGGCAGGATTGTTGAGTGGGCACCGAATTGTCAAGCTTTGGTCTTAAGTTCAAAGCACTTCAACTATACGCAGCAGGGCATTGGCAGAATTCATAGCAGAGTGGACGCCAACGCAGGATGAAGAGATTCCGAGACGAGCATCCCCGCCAAGGAGGCAAATAAAGAGTGGTTGATGTACTTTGACGGTGCCTTCGCCAGTAAGGCGCCGTGTCGGGCGTTGCTTATCGCACTCCACCGGAGAGCACCTCAAGTACATAGTCCAGATGCACTTTCCCAAGGAACAAGCAACAAACAATACTGCCGAGTATGAAGGATTGCTTGCCGGTCTCAGGATTGCTGTGGACCTTGGGATCAAGAAGCTCATTGTCAGGGGAGACTCACAACTTGTCGTCCGCCAAGTAAATAAGGATTACCAGAGTCCGTTGATGGAAGCCTACGTCAATGAAGTGAGGAAGCTGGAAGAGCACTTTGAAGGCTCGCAAATGGAGCACATTCCAAGAGCATGTAATGATATAGCCGATGGCCTCTCCAAATGTGCCGCACTTAAGTTGCCTCGTGGAACCAGGGATTTTGTGCTCAAGCTAACTCAGCCAACCGTGGCACCATCAACAGATGAGAGCAAGAAGAGAAAATTGGTTTTCGGCGACTACTTCCCGGCAGAGCTCAAGCCGCCGCCAAGAAGGTCCCTAAAACCAACGCAGAATATCACCGAGGAGCAGTTCGTCTGACAAACCATGCGCTTTGTATCGTTGAAGAACGCCTCGACAAGCTTAGCTCCGCAAGCTTGTCGGGATCATCGAGTCTGGCGGACCAGCGGGTCCTTGCCAGAGAAGCCGATGATCCCGCAGCGGATGATGAGCCTTTAGTCCTGTTGTCGAGCCGCAGCTCCAACATGGGCACAAAGAGATCGCCGCATTCCTTCGCATGTGAGAACTTCCCAAGAGCAAGAAGAAGCGGAAAAGTAGCCCGGCAATAAGCATGTACCAGTTTGTTGACAACATCCTGCATGTAAGAAGACTCAACGGAGTGAAATTGAAGTGTATTCACGGAAGATGGACAGTAAGTCGCTGGCAGAGATACACGGAGGCATATGTGGTCATTACATTGGCGAAGAGCACTTGCCGCAAAGCTTTCCCGCAAGGTTTCTTCCGCCGAAGCCTCCAGATGCAACCGGCACAAGTAACCAAGTGTGAAGCGTGCTGGCCCATTCAAGACAGATACACCAGCCAGCTCAAGCTCTCCAGACGATCCTTTATCCTCGCCCTTCTCGGTCTGGAGCTCGACATCTCGGCCCTTCCCCTGAAGCTGTCGGGGCTTTGAGTACTTGTACGTCAGAATCGACAAGTTCACAAAGTGCCCGAAGTGGAACCAGTGAGGAAGGTGACCGCACACCAGCCAAGTTCTTCAGTCAATTGTTTGTCGCTTTGGGATCCCTAACCGATCATCACCACAACGCACACATTCACGAAGTCGCACCTTCATGCAATATGCCCAAGATCTTGGCGCCAAGATCTGCTTTGCTTCTGCTCATCCGAGAAGCAACAGCCAAGCGAGAGAGCAAACGCTGAAGTGCTGCGAGGACTCAAGACCGTAATCTTTCGACAGCGCACAAGTGCGGAAGGAATCGATCGAGGAGCTGCCAATGGTTCTTGGTCGATCAGACGACGCCAAATCGAGCCATCGCCGCACACCCTTTGCTCTAGTCTACGGAGCGCAGGCAGTTCTCCCCACGGAACTCAGATACGGTCACCTCGAAAGTGCTCGCTTATGATGAGTTTTCTGAGCAAGAGCAGCTGCGACAAGAAGATGCGCTTTCCTCGAGGAAGATCGCCTTCAGTGCTGCAGACGAGCCGCCGTTACAGCAGAAGCTTTGCGCCGCTACCATAGCCGCAGTTAATGCCGGCTTCGAGGAAGGCGACCTTTGTTCTTCGCTGCTCAATCCGCCAAGAATTCCAACAAGTTGACGCCAAGTGGGAAGGCCCTTATCGGGTAAAACGAGTACTAGGCCCGGCGCTGTCCGCCTTTGAGACCAAGACGGCTTCCGTGAGCAATTCCTAGAACATAGAGCATCTTCGAAGTTTTAATGATGAGGGCCGTTGCCGGAACCTGCTCCGGCAACCAACCTTTTGTACAAGTCTTGCCGCTGTTGCATGTAATCTTTTGTACAAAGCCAAGCAGCACTTCTGCATCAAGAAGTTTATGGTTGCGCATATTTTTGTTAATACATGCTTTCATAATCATATTTGCATGTGTTTACTAACAACCTTGTGCAGCACCCACACCCGTAAGTTTATAATGAGCCATTAGGCTTCACAACTTTCTTTTTCTTCTTTCTTCTCAAACAAGAAGAAGGTTCATCCACCCACAAGTTAACCGGGGAGAGGAGGAGACACGATGTAATACAAGCTGCCGCCGAGGAACCATCGCTTTGCCGGAAAATGGACGACATGTAAAAGCTGTTGCTAAGTTTGCTTACTCCAGTTTTAAGTTTTAAAAGTTATCTTCCTCGAACGATAAGTACTTTGTATGGAAAACCCAGCGCTGAGGAACCAAATCGATCGGTCGCACTTTTATTTTGTTTCGAGTCCGCCAGCAACTTAAGTGAGCTGCGATTAGTCCGCGACAAGGTTGCTTGTCGGTAGATGCACCCGCCAAAGAAGTGCTGAAGTTCAAGACTCGGCGCCATGGCAAGGGTGCTCGCACCGACAAGTTCCCTAAAAAGCGAGGGTAAAGACATACAAGGGAAGAAATCGAGTAAAGGAAATTACGCTTGCATCTGATTGCCTAAGATAGTGTATATTACATAATGACTTGTCGCAGATCTAATAGATTTTTCGCCTAAACATGATCTACACGACAAGAAAAAGATAGACTTGGCGGCCTAATCCACGCGTCACCCTCGAGCCTTCTTAACTCCGCCACCCCGCCCACAATGGGTGCGATAAGGGTCTTGAGCGCTTCAACATCGGGCGGATGAAGGCAGGGACTTGAGGGCCTTGGAGAAGTCGATGCCTGCTGCGGAAGGCCACCTTCATCAACACCTTCTAGAGAGCCTCGCACAGATTTGGCGTGATTCCTCCGCCGCCTGCTTCGAACCTCATCCCGAGCCGCCGGATGCCCGCCAACACGCCTTTGAAGAATAGACCGAGCTTGACGCTGGGTTGGAGGTTCTCGCCGGTGGAATATCAAGATCTGTCATCCCCAACGCTTATCAGCTCATTATGGATGTCGGCGGCGGTGTCCACGAGACCTTCATTCCAATGCATTATGCTGTCCTCAAGATTATTCTGGGCGGTCACAAAGATTCGACAAAGAACTCCTCAAAGGCCTTGATTTTCCAAAGAGGCCTGCTTCCCGCCTCCCTCGGCGCTGCTCAACGCCTCCGGCTAAGGTGGTCAATTTCAGCTCCAGATCCGCCTTTGACAATCTTGGCGGCATCGATTTCTTGATCCTTTCAGCCAAACGGCCCTGCAGTCGGCCGAGGTGTAAGCATCCTTCTCACGCCGCTTCAGCCCGGCGACCTCGGCACTCTTCGGAGAGTGGACTCCAGCTAAGCCACCCGCCTCCAGATCTCTCTTGGCGGCCTTCTGGCGCATGGGCGGCATCTTTTGCCTTGGAGTGGCTCCGCTAATCGCTTGCTTTCAAGACGGCGAGATCTTCTCAAAGCTGTCGAGGTTGATCTTCCGCTGCGCCAGCCACCTTCTCGAGCGGAGAGCTTCTCCCGCGAGCCTCGCTGCCTCAACCTCGCTTTTCTCCAAGATAAAGGCCGTGAGCTCCTCAAAGCAAGCTGCTCCCGAGCCTCGCTATGTCCCGAGAGTCTCTTTGTTGGCGCTGCCGGAGCTCTTCCGCGACGCTTCCAAGTCAGCTCCCGCCTCGCGATAAGCGCCTCCTCGACTCCAGCTTTTGCTTGTCGGGCGCGTAGAGCGACAAAGAACTTCCTTAGCAGCTGCTCCTCAGTTCACCATCGCTGCTGCTCGGGCATCAACCAGCGACAGCCCGCTGGAGGCAAGCAGCTCCGCATCGAAGGTCTCCCTCGGATGGCGCTCTGAGCTCGATGCCCACGGAGCTTGATGAAGACACCTCGCCGCTGTGTAGGCGCCGGGCTGGGGCCTCGAGTCCGGGCGCTGCATCGGTGGCGGGGATCGGCGGTCGGTGCAGCGCTGGCGCCCTGCCCGCCTCCGGCCGCCAAGCGACGCTGGCTCCTCCCCAGCCTCAAGGCCGGGTGGCTCGGCAGCCTCCTCGGCCAAGGGCTTGTCAACACCAGCCTCCTCCTCTGACGCTGGCGGCGCCGACACTGCCGCCATCGGCGCCTTCCTCGCCGCGCCCTCGGTTTCCATCGGGTCTCCGCAGATGGGTCTGATGGTCGAAGAGGAAGCATAAATCAAACAGATGTTCGAAAAGAGAGAAACGAAGAGCAGAACCCAACGGAAACCATCGAACGAGAAGGTTACCGGGCAGAGGGGCGTGTGGTCATGCCTCCATCACCGGGGTCGCTGGCGCCAGCCCTTGCTCTGAGAAGCTCCCTTGGCGGAGAAGCCTTTGCTCGGAGAGCGCCCCTTGGCGGAGAATTCTCCCTTGGTGGTGTGGTTGAAGCAAGGAATCTCGGAGGACCTCCGGGCCTCCTGGGTGAGGCTGAACTCGTGGGTAGCCTCCTGCTCCATGATGTGGCCGCCTGCCCTACAAAACTCAACAAACCAGACATAAGTAACGAAAAGCACCCAAGCCGCTTAACCACGGGAGCATCCTAGATACTTACGCCGGGGTGGCTGGGGCTGCTCTTGAAGGGTTGCCGGATCCGCAAGGGAGTTCCGGACGCACTTCTCGTTGCAAAAGGGGTCGTCCGAGACGCACGCACCACCGGTGTCTTGGCCCTCTTCGCGCCTCGAGCTGACGCTCAAGAAGAAAGTTCAGAGTGGAACCAGTTAGATATAAGATGAAGCAATAAATTAGAGGATTACAAATAGCAGCGGCAAGATCTCACTTTCCTCTTCTTCCTGAGCTGAGAGCGAATAGATCAAACTCTGCCCAGCACGACGGATTGGGGGAGAAGACTCTCTCGACGCTTGGCGGTGCAGGGCCGCGCCTAGAAGGCCTCGCGCCACGCATCATGGCGGAACGAGGCGCCGAGGCAACAAAGGTTGCCGCGGTGGAGCGCGGCCGACGGCGAGGCGGTTGTTGACTGATGCTCCTCGACACTTCTCCGGGTCCTCCGGAGACGCCTCTTGGCGGGACAAAGAAGCTCCTCCCGCGCAAGCTACTTGACGGCGGAGGAGAAGCGCCTCGCGGGCTCACTCGGTCGTCGCCGCTGCTCGGGCTGCTCCTCCCCACCGATGAACTCTTCTTGGTCGGCAGGCTTGCCGCCGCCATCTCTCGCCTCCTCGACGGTGAACCCAAACGTGCCGGGCGGCAGCGGCCTCGCAGCCTCCTCCAACCTTGTGGCGATGCGCCGCCATTTCTCGAGCAAAGGTGTCGCGGTGAGCTGCTCTTCGCCGGGCGCGAACCGCCACTTCGCATAAGTCGTCAAAGAACTGCTGCACTATGTCGCCGCCGGTTCCTACCAAGTTGGAATGATCCCATGGAATCGCACAACGGCATTATCGCTGGATGCGATTGCCGCCGAAGTTGTTGCACAAGGCACAACTCCTCGCAACATGCACCATCCAGGTTGTCCGCTTAGGCTTGAACAGCTCCCGCAGCATGCCGCCAAGCCCGTGGTAGTGAAGTTCCACTTAAGCCTCGACGCAGCCTCATGATATCCGCCGCTCGGAATTCCCAAGCAGGCCCCCTTTCCCCCCGCAAGGGTGCAATGCGGCGGCGGCGGAAGTCCGCGCCAACTGCCCCCACGGTGAGCCCTGCTGTCGGAGGCGCAGAATCCTAGTCGTGGTAATCTTCAACTTGTCGCCCTCCGCGCCAAGTTGCTCCAATCGCTGCCACTTAACTATGGGGGTCTTGCGCAGGGCGGTAAAAGGTCAGGCCTCCTCCAAGATCCAGCACCGCCAGTCCTCCACCTCCCACTTGCTACGCAACTCTCCGCCAAGATATGCTTCCTTCTTGCCGATCCTAGAGGTCCATGCAATTCCTCCCAAGTGGCTCTCCCCCACGCTGGGCAGAAGTAATGGCGAAAAGTGCGACGCTTGGGTGGACCCCGACAAAGTTCTCTCAAAGGTGCGCAAAACAGCCAAGGTGAGAACGGCGCTGGGGGTGAAGTCAAGAAGGCGAGGCCATAGGTGTTCATGACATCACGTAAAATTAGAAAAGAAGGCAGAGCCCGCACTGCAAGAAAATCGCAAGAAGGTACCCAAAGGAGACCTTGGCAGATGTGGCGGCGAGATAACCTCGGCGCTGGATGCGCCGGTCACCGCCGACTGTAAGAGGTAGTACCCATCCACCAGCTCTTCCTCGCCGAGGGGGGATCAAGAGGGCCCGCTTTTTCCGCGAGCGCCACAGCCGCTGGGCCGGGCGGATTTCACGCCTTCGCCTTTATCGGCCTTCGAGCCATCGAGTCGCGGTGGAGGAAGCCGACGGCGGGTAGCACCGTGGCAGTGGAGGGGCGGAGCTTCGCCTCGTGGGCTCGAGAAGGAAGGGAAGGCGACGGGGTTTTCCGATGTGACAACAGGGCAAGTGGGCGACCTGCCCTGCTTCCCCGCTTATAAAGGGAGAGGGACGCGCGCTCCGATTTTTCCCATTAAAGGAAGCCCCACGATCTTCCCCACGACGCCACGCCCTACACGTGCTGCTCGTGGGAGACGTGGTGGGTCCGAGGCGAGTAACGGCGTAATCAAGACCACGCGCCTGCAGATCGCTTTTGGGCCTGGCCCAACAGAGCTTGGCACCGTGGTGGCCTAGGCCCGGGCTCCTGTCGGGTATTAAGATAGGGGTACCCTAGTACCTCAACTCAGGCACGGACAAGTGGCAGCGCCACGGTCGGGCCGGCCTGGCCGCCGCCAAGACCTCAAAGAACTCCCTTGGAGCCATTCAAGAACAAAGAAGTAAGACCCCGCAAGAGGAGCTTGCCGGAAGGCCACCAAGGCTAAGGAACAAGGCCCCGCAAGAGGAGCTTGCGGGAAGGTTTGGCGCCAACCCCTGTTGCCGACAGGTTCCTCGCCGCTGCAAGGCGCTTGCGGGCGGGCGACCTCTCTTCGCCTCCGCCCAGCCACCCGCCAACGTGTCACCACGGGCTCTCCCAAGGACGCGGTCGGGGCTGTGCAGCCAGCGGGAGTAGCGACAAGCAGCATCGACAGCTACTATCGTAAGGCATTTAAGGCGCACTTAACGTCCTCGCATAATCGTTCGGGCGACTGTGACGGCATTGATGACTCTTGTCCTTGCCGTCAGAAAGTTAGGTGTAGGTTATCGTACACCGTATATAGCAGTGTACCAACCTAGGTTATTACCATTGTAACCTTGTCTACTTGCCATATGTGGTAACCCCTTGAGCCTATAAAAGGAGGGCCGAGGACAACGAGAGGAGGTCTGATAGGCCTGCCAATCGATCTCCTAGGCTATAATCCAAGGGATAGCTTAACATGCATCTCCTAGATGGAAGTGCATCTCCTAGATGGAAGTGTGCTACAATAACTTTGAGCTCCTGTAGTCTTTGATCCTTGATCCAAGAGGTAGGCAGCTATGATAAAGAAGCCAAGGGATGAAGTGATTGTGGTTGGTGTGCCACATGGAAAATAGATAGGTGGAAGCTATTTTAGACGACCTTATGGGTCATCCTAACATTGAAATGAAGCTATTCGAGTAGACAAAGTGAATAAAGCTATGAATGGGGTAGCTTTACGAGGCATAATGCCGGTGTGCACTTTTCTTTTCTCAAACTACTATTGATCCTCTCTAAATCAGAGGTCAACATTTCTTTGCAATGAACGCTTATTAGGTCTGGAAACCTTGTTAGGTGCACTCGTAGGTGAGCTCAAAGCGAGGATTCATGCTCTTTCTTCTCAAGAAGACGGAATGATTGCTCGGGTATGATATAGATTCTTAGCCGTGGGTTTGGTAGCTTATGCCCCTAGTTTGCAACATAGAGCGTAAATGGTTGAAACGGCTCCCATTGTGTGTGGGAATTCTTTCAAATGTGCATGGCTCGGCGATCGACAGATGCCCTCATGAAAGTTCTATTCCATGTGCCGGAAAACCTCTTGGCACATCTTTCACGATCTAGTTAACAACACTTTAGTGACTCATGTCTTCTTCCATGGCTTAAACCTGCTTATTATACTAGAAACAATGGAATACCTAAAGTTGGATATAGGTGAGGTGGGACTTAAGAATGGCTTGTCCGAACATCTCTTCAAAGCAAGCATTAGCGATACAATGGAAGCAGCATTTTCAGCTGCTTTTAAAAGTCCCCGGGATATAGCCCACTTCTCATTTCTCAACACCGCTTTCTTCTCTTTTCGTAAGTATAAGAGGGATAGGTACTTATTCCTGGTCATGCGGTATCATTGCCGCTCCCGACTAATGCGGATCATTGTGCAATGCTTATGTGAAATCTCAATCCAAAACTTCTTCGCTTCATTGAAAACCGACACCGACGCCAAGATCAGTCTCCTTTCCTTTCTTTAGTTTGGGAGAAGAGCTTAAAAGATGGGGGTCATGATGGATCCTTTTTATCCCTGATTCCATGGACGGAATGATTGTGGAATTTAACCTTCGTCGCCATACCCAAACTCGGTCAATGGGCTGGCTTTTAGCGTTGAAAGTGTGAGTTCGAACTACATGGAGTTGGAGGAATCAATAAATTCCTCCTCCCTAATCCAAACCCTTATTCTCGATTCCGGATTTAGTCGCCGCAAATGCAAATATGGATTACTTTCACTTCTCTCAAATGCAGATGTTTTACCAAATGCAAATGTTTTATTAAATGCATATGTTTTATCAAATGCATTTTAATTATTTGAGCAGCCAGCCGCTTTTGCCTATGGGACCTATGTATGTTCATTTTTTGATGTCTTTTATATGCGGTTTTGGTATTTTCCTTCTAAGCAAACTCTTTGCGCCATTTGATCTTTAATTGAACTATTTCAGTTCTCAGATTGAATTGAAAAACTATTTCAGCTCCGTATTGTATTTATAAACTATTTCAAGTCTGTATTGAATTGAAAAATTTCAGTTCTTAGAATTGAAAACTATTTCGTCCGTATTGAAAACTCGAATTGATTTTAGGTCGGCTGGCCTACAGGACCGCCACCCGCAGATGTAGGGAGGTCTCTCTGAACTCTAAATCAAAGTCGCGATCTGATAGGTATCTATCCCACCATGCATCCGGGAAGCGCTGGTTCGATTCTCGCTCGTGACATGAAGAAGAAGTCCCAAACAGGACCGATGAGTTTGCACAATGTTACTTTGTTGACGGAAAATCTAATTGTTCTTCCGGTTCAATGAAGACTATGCTTACTTTCCTTTCTCTTACCGGTCTGTGTTCTATCATGGACCTGTATTCCGCTCTCTAATCGAGACTTTCTTTGGTATGATTTTGGTACGAATTTTCTATCAAAACTCTATGCCATCAATCACTATCCCCGGATAGAATCCAGCTCCCGGCGCACTCGATAACTACGCCATATACGCCAATTCATGGAAGATGCTCAAGGAACGAATCCATATAGGAAACCCTCTAGGGAAGGGACAACTGTTAGTTTGTGTTAACATATCAAGGGATACCAATCATTGCTGTGTATGGTGGGAAAAAGCAACCTATTGTATTTTCCTTACTCTAGTGGGCTTTAACTAGACCTGCTTACTTAGCTTGATCTTTGTGCTCTCGAGATAGGTAGGATGTATCTCTCGATTATCCATGGTATGCTTCCATTGTTGCACCTTAGCCCGGTATAGTAGAAGGCGCATCCATGCTATTCATGAGTTGATAAGCTCCATTCCATCGATAGGGATCAACCCAGCTACATAGCTTTAAGATCCTAAGCTACACCACAGCTAAATCAACCAACGCCGTGGATTCTAGCTCAAGATCAACAAAGAGCTTTTTCCTCCCACCGCTGGCTAGAGTTATACCATCCACTCTTGCTTCCGACCGTGAAGTAGCGTAAAAGCCTCTATCGCTGCCTGCTTGTTTGCCATTGTACGAAAGTCTATCGATTCAAGAATTTGCAAATCCTTTGGGTTCTTTGCCGAGGTTATCCTAGCATTGAAGCCCCGTGGATAGCCTTGCTTTGAAGATGAGGATTATGATGTAATCACTACAAACAATATGGTAGCAACCACTTTCCATTTCACCGTAAAATTACAAGATCGCTTTAACATTCTTTAAAGAGAATTTGGAGAACCAACCCTTTCCCGAGATACTAATAAAGGAGACTGCTCAGATAATTGTGCTTATGTAGCTAGAAACCCATTTTCTGTTTCACATTTTCCCAAATGCTCGCAGATGTAGTAACAACAACCAACTTGGTTGGTATTATATGCAAAGATTACCTCATCAGCTAGATGCCTCAACTAGTGCTTATCACCTAATAAGCTACTTCAAAAGACCAGACATCGAGAACATGGTGGAGGAAGCAGCAAGTGATTTCTTCAAGACGGCGTTCGCTTCATTGTTGCAGCTGGATCCAATGACATATTTTGGAGTATCTTTCGCCTTCAAGACTGCTTCTTGGACGAGAGAAGCCTTATCCTTCGACTTTCTCGACGTTGGTGTTGGTTTCAATCTGTCATTTTATCGTAAGGTTCCGCCAATTTATCACTATCGTAGTTTAGTGTCGCTTGCTCTTGTTTGCTGCAGCACTCTATTTTCTTTCCATCGATTAAGAGGCTAAATGAACAGGGTGCTCAAAGTTTGTTGTGTCCGACATCGGTAAACTCGGTTGTATACCGTGACGCTCGCGGTTCGAGATACGTATGATATCGTGACGGAGATCATTCTGCACTACCATCAATACGGTACGCTTTTCTTCCTCGCCGCTTCCCGCAAATGATGTGCTTCGACTTCAACACGAAATGGCAATACTTAGAATCCAATTTTGCTTTGTATTAACACCTCCGACGCTACTTGAGCTGACTGTGGCATATGAAGAACCCCAAAGGTAAACAAAACTTTTGTTCATTGACTACATTGCCTGGTTTTGATAATGCGCAGACCTGCAGCAAGCGGCTGCTTCCTCCGTTCCTCGCTTTGGCGCAGCCAAACTCCCGACTCTTCCTCGTCAATTTCATTGCCTTAATGGCAGCAGTTATCCCTTTCTTCGATAAATGGAGCCGTGTGACAGCAAGCAGTAGTCGATAGTTTCATTCCCTAGATGGCTAATGCTTAACACTGGTCGATACCATAAGTTATGGTAGTGCTCGCCGCAAATTCTATCGGTTCAGCAGCGCCCTTAGTAGGAGCGGAAGGGATGTAGCGAGAGCCAAACTCACCGTTACGGAACCGTGGAAAAGTCGAAACCTAGGGTATTCCCTGATCTGAACTTCAATAACAACCATTGCCTTACGCACCATTGGATGGGAAAGGAAGGTGTCGTTTGCCGCAAGTAGATCTAGCTGATTGACTCATTCATAGTCGAAAACTAATGCATCGAACCCTTTGCCGATCAAAAGATTAGGAACCGCCCTCCTTTACCGGATACCCTTGTCAAGAAGGGCTGTAAATATCTCATACGATGTTTCCTAGGATCTACTACATGAAAATGAAAAGTATTGGCTTGAGTTCTTTCGCGATAGGCCCTTGCAAGAAAATGCTTTGAAGATGAGGATTCAAGGGATGACATTATCGCCATACGCTATTGGATTTCTCCCGGCTTTGCCTTTGCCAAATTGTTCCGCTGACATCCTTGTCAGAGAACTTATCTTCTTGGAAAACGGAGGATATTACCTTTGATTTTGTTAGAGGAGGTAGGAAGCCGAGCATTGGGAACTAGCCGTTATAGGGTTTCGGAAAAAGGGTTGATAACTCCTTTGCTTTGTCAATTAAGAAAATAGAATGTGCTTACCTTCGTGATATTCCCTTTCTTTGATCCTTTCGGTTTTGAACTGCGCTGCCTGCATTTCAGGTCTTGAAACTTAGCTTCAACCTCTCGAGGAATGAAGGTTCTTTTCATGCAATTTCTCGTATGATAATGAATCGAAGTTTCAAACACGGTTGTTGTAGGGAGTTATTTCTTCTTAAAGGAAGGCTCTCGCTCCATTGGGTGACGATTCAATGGTTCTATTCATCCTATTCCTAGGTCGATCCGTTAACTTGGGTTTTGTTTACCAGCTTGGTTAGGTCAACTTGTGGCATAGCTGTATTGGACGCGATACGGTGAACGAGTCCCTTTTTGCTTTCCGATACTTTCTTGAAGGAATAGCATCTGAGTACAATAGTGTAGAGTTCCCCGCACTAAACATTGCAAAGAGTCTAAAAGAGGTGAAAGAGCTATAAAGAACTAAGGAAGAAGCCATTTGTAGCACTAAGAGGAAGATGTCTCACAACCAGCCTACGGATAATACATGCCGATATAGGAATGAAGCATGCATAAACTCGTAAGTCAATAGTGAATTTGGTTGCATCAAGGCGGATAAATTCAATAATGAGGGCCGCCGCAGATGATAGCAATTGCCTTCACTAAGAGCTAACGACTAGAAATCTAGCAAATAGGACGCTTTGTCAATTGAATTAGTAAGTTATCCTGGTCTAGAGGGTGTTCTTCCTCCCCACTCTAGAGGCTAAACCAGTTAGAAAAGCTGCCCCGGAGTTTCAAGAGAGTAGATGACGCCTCGGTACTAGTAGTCCATAGAACTAAGATTTGCATGCATGGTGGGTAACAGATTGTATCTATCTTTTGCATCAGAACACGATCCCAAAGTTGTAGATTCTGCTTCTTAAGGGCTGGGTGTCAAAGTCCTCAGAGGTGGTTTGGTCCTTCAAATGCCTATCTGTTGTAGTAGTCCCCAAAGGCGGAGCTTTATTAGTTGTAGGTGGACGGACCTCAAGTCCTTTCCTTTCTAACGCTAATACCGCTGCCCGTCATGATTGCTGCCAAAGATGAAGGCCATACATCAGTAGTCATAAGATTGCGTGTCGTGGTCGTTATTCTCAGATCGTACAGATTCTCATATGTGTTGTCATTCCAAAGACAGCTAATCCGTGAAAAGCTAACCATCGTGATCACAAAATGGGATAGGTTCGATCTATGGTCATGGAAGGCCTCCTAAAAGATCTACTAAATTCATCGAAGTTGTTCCAAAGAATCAAAGCGCCCAGCTTATTAAGAAAATCCCTTGTCGGCTTTCCATGAAATATTCGCTTGGCCGAGGACTTCCATAGCTGTTCCTATTTCAACTAGGTAGGCCTTCGGTATTCATGCTTCCTTCTATCAAGAGCATTGTGGCAGACGAAATCCTTCCTCAGCCTTGTTTATAATTTTCACCGGCATATCCGATTTTTGGACACTTGTCGCATCCCTTTCTTGCTGCATTAGCTTAACTGCTCGCTTTCTTTCCATTGCTTCAACGCTTGTTTCAAGCAATAGTCCAGAGTTATTAAATTAGTTTGTCCTATTTAAAGCTATAATCAGTGACTAATATGCACACAACAATAAAGACTGTTGTTTTTTCTAGTGAGAAATCGAGTACTGTTTTTACACAGCTATAGTGTCTGAGAATTTTACAGAAAAGCAAGGTTCAAAGCCCACGGAGTGGTAGGTCAACATTCCTTCTTCTTTCCAAGCTTCTGGTGGTATATATACCTTTCGAGACCAAGCCCTGCTACAATTCATTGCTGGAAGAGACTGCTAGATTTCTTTTTCATAGTTCGCTTGTGGTTGTAGATAATGCTCTATCAAAGAGCGCCAACAGACGTGTTTCGAAAAGCGTTAGTCAACTAGCTACTTGTCCTTGCTTTTCTTTAGTGTGCCCTTCATTCAATCTCTAACTCAATGTCTACCCACATACCTTTCCTTTTTCTGAATCAGAATAGCCGACTCAGGTAAATGCTTTTCCCAGCTCAAAGGCGATGACTAGTAGATCCGGGTACCTAGAAAGCTAACAAATGTTCCCATGGTCATGATTGTTGACTAAATAGCCCTTTCTCTGATTCCCTTGCCGACTTTGAACGAACTCATGCTTGAATGAGAACAAGCGATTTATGCATTTTGGTCCATGAATTATAAGATCATGAACAACCGATTATGCGACATCTCTCTTAGCTTATAGAAAGAGCGGAAATACTACAACCGATATTATGACATCTAATCCAAACAGCGATCAGCGACAACCCTATTCTTTCTTTCCTTCCTTGCTTATTTATTCTATTATTCAGCTTGCTATTGCAAATAAGTAAAGTAGTTTGAAGTTCTCTCATATGCATTTGCATTTCATTTAGTGTTTAATATCCAAGAAAAATGAAGGCTGGCAACACGCCTCCCTTCGCTACCAATCAAAGCGTGAACTAAATCTCCTATTTTTCCAAGTGAAAGCCGGGCTGATTTAATAACTAACCCGCAATTAATAAGGAAGGTATAGTAATGTTATGAATAACCCAATATCGAATATCGTAATAATATAAGGTAAGAGCATTCTCCCGTGCTTCCGCATATGCCGAGCTCTACCAATTTTTGTACATTCAAAAGGGGAATTGATTCTCCTCTAGATAGGGCGGGAAAACTAGACTATATAAGAGTTTATACATAAACGCATTATATAGTAAGTATTTTGATCTTCCCGCAAGACTGTTCTTTTCACCGGAGAAAGAGAACACTTCTTTTCACAGTGATTTCTATAAGAATCAATAGGGCCGCGATTGGTTACCAGCCATCGAACACAAGATACGCCTTTGTCTCGCTTTCCTTCGAAAGTTCTTTATTATCCCGTAGCTACTAACCCCTTTCACTCTACTTTTGGTAACGAACTTACTAACAGTCTTTGCTTGAGCAACTTCTTTGTGGACAACCTTTCTTAAAGTGGTCTCTCTTCTTTTCACAGCAGAGGTACCAACCTATCTTTCTAAGGAAGACGGAGGGTAGGGCTAGTCACCCGCCGCCTCTTACTCATACTCGCTTTTTGGTTGTCCATCTTTTGTACTCTTAGGTAGGTCGCCTTGAACTTGGGTTGGGGAGAACAATCTTTAGGAGGACTTACTTTCCGAATCTAACAGTTTGAGTGCAAGTACTAACAAAACACTATTTACTATCTTCATTATCGCCCACTCTTCATTGATACAAAGCTTCTCGACTTTTTCATGAAGACAAGAAAGAGCTATCATCTGTCTTGGAGTTCTACCATGAAGAAAGAGGATCTAATAGTTAAGAAATATTTGCAGCAGCTTAATGAGCCGACAGAGCAAATAGGAAGGTACACAGAGATTAAAGACATTCATGTTATTACAAAAGTATGTTTCCAATATCGGAGAATGATTATGCTAGTATGAAGAACCTCATGTCTTTGGTTGCCAAGATAGCATGATAGCCGCACAGTATTCAGCAGCCAGCTTATATTGTCCAATAAATACTGGTTTACAAGCCAAGACTATTTTGTCAAGGATCCCGCCGTAGTAACATTGTGGTATAAGCCACCACCCCGAGTATTTGCCTTTCTTTACCTATTTTATTATAGATTTATTGCTTTCACATGCCATGATATTTCTTCCTTTCTTATCGACACGGCTAGAAAGAGAGGTTGGTGTGGTCCATACATCACTATCATAGATCCACTATGTAATCGGTAACGTTAGCCTATTCAGAATCCTCAAGATCAGACGCATCGAGAGAAGTTGCTCCCTTCCATGACAAAGACTAGTTAAGTTTCACTATCTCCTTTCTCAACTCACTATATCCCAGCTACACAAGAGTAGTCAATAAAATCATAAAAGTAAGAAGGAAGCAAAGCAAAGGATCGGATGTGGCAGGATACGAAGTGCACCGCTAAGCCAATACGAATGTATACATACGAACCCACGCCAATATTAGTAGTAGGGGTATTGAACTCAATTAAAGGTTAGGGCTCGGTTTCGGGTTGACTTTTTGAATCCTATCCTCTATTTCTGGTTAAACCAATTAAATAGGAGTATCCACCCAACTTTCATATCATGTAGTTCCTATATGCTAACGGGTTCATCTTTGCCCTTCTTCCTTGGCATTGAGGCTCACACCTCTCCTTAGTCAAATCTAGTTGTAGTAAAGTATAGAGATTTGAAAGTAGCTGGATGCCAAGAGCACTCTTATTCCTCGGCAAAGGGTTCACATCTTTATCCATCAACATGAGACGAGCTATTCCTACTTAACTACGAGAAAATAAATACGAGATATGGATATATAGAGCCTGGATTCCCTTTGACGGCTTAAATAGCTGCTAAGCACATTTGGATTTAGCGGTAGCGATTTGGCTGCTCCTATCCCAAAGATAAGATATGACGGATCCCACAAGGCAACACGGTGTCCATCGCACCAGGGACCAAAAGGCAAAGTGGTAGTTCAGAGCGGAAGGGCGGCCCCACCTTCTCTTCTAATTGAAACTGCTGTGCATGCCCATCCTCCTTCTCGCTTATCGCTTTGTGGCGAGCCTCATGCTTCTTCTTCACAAGGTGATCCTCCTTGACCACTCCCGATCAAGAAGCTGTACTCCCAAAAGGAAAGGGGAACGGTTCTTCCTCGGCCCTCCACGCCAATACGAATTCAAGCAACGACCCCTCTATCCTTGAGAACGTTCTTTGCCTAGCTCATCTACAGTGAAATGATAGTCTTTCCCATCACTCCAATCTTTACTTACCTACCTTGGCTTAACTCATTAACTCCCACGACAGGTTCTCTATAACTCCTTATTCCGCCTTCATTCTTCTCTTATTTCTACTCTCCCATGAAGGCATGTCCTTGTCAACTAGAAAGTACGAGAATCGACAGTTCTCCGTCTGCTCGCCACCGGATGTTTATAAAACGGCAAGCGACGGGTACCCGTGGATCCACTATGCAATAGACCACTCGGTAGTGTTTCCATAGGCGACACGCAGAGCCCGTGACCGCCGATGGGAGAGCGCCAACATCCTTTGGACGATGTCGAACGGGGACCTTGAAGGATCAGAAGAGAAACATCTGAGCCACCGCCGACTCATCACCGCCGGAGCTAGCGTTGTCGCGCTCAATAGCATGGGATCAATCCATCATCGCCGCAGCTTCACTTCACTTCAGCTTAGCATACTAGGGAGACCACGGGAATGTGAGAGTACCGACATATGACCCAATCGCGACAAAGCCTTGTGCTGCAACAACCGTGGCTAGGATAAGAGTTCCTCGCTGCAACTTCCAATAACTAAGCTCACGTAAAAGTATTAGTTAGCGGGTGTTGGTTGAATTGTGGATCTTGGTTGAGAAACTCATAGATAGAGATTGATCCGCTTGCTCTCCGCTTAGTGGTTTCTTACTCGATCTCCTCATCTGAATAGATGGTCGACGCTCAACTAGAATCCAAACCATAGTAGAACGGGGCTCAAAAGGAAACTTCAGAGCTGGAATATAGAATCTCCAAGAGTACACTTAGCCCTTCGGCCTTATTTCAACTTGAACATGAATTTGCAGCACATTTTGGCATTATTATATTAACATAAGCATTGAACACCGACGGCTAGACCATACATGCAAACACAAGAAATCAAACCAAACAAAGACACTTAACATAGGAGTAGATCGGAATCAAACTAAGACAAAGAACACCGACATGAAAACAAATGTCTCCGCACACTTATTGAATTTAAACCAACCTTAGAAAACTAAAAGGAGTCTATGGACTCTTCTATTCTAGCGAGATGCTAGACTTAATAAAGAGCACTTGCTGCTCCACCCGCAGCGCTTCCCCTCCTCCTCCAAACCCTCTATGCGCTTCTCCGGTAGCGCCAATGCACGCTTTTTCTTTGCAGGATCCATTGTTCTAACACTTCAACTGGTTGTTTAGCACTCTACGGTGCCCTTCAATCATTTTTCGCTGTTCGCTTTCGTAGCAATTGCGTAAAGCCTGTTTACGGTTGCAGATCCATAGCAATGCGCTAGTACTCAATTTCTTTGTGATGAAGTGAAGATATCTATATACCATTTATAGAGTGGTAGAGTAATATCGCCATGCAAGACGAATTGCATGGCTGCATGCAGCCTTTATGAACAAACAAACTTTGTAGAGCCGCTTTCACCTAATCGATTCCGTCGGATCATCCACGCCACGAATTGAATGGCAGGCACAATTTTACTAGTTCTCCGCCCTACTTTTTTCAGCTTGAAGACTATCAGCCCCGAAATGGAAACTTTGGACCCGGAGACGGTTTGATGTCTCAGACATAGCCAGCCCAAGGCGCTGCCCATAAGGGTCATCAGATGTAGGTTTTAGCTCTAAGGTCCCCACTCATCACAATCGCTGGCCCTCATCCCGCATTGGAGCATAGCGTTAGTATCTTTCGTGTATCAACAACATAGGCACCTGATCTATTTGAACTTCAAACCACAAGGGAAGTTTTCACATAAGCTGCCTTTCTCCGCTAAAAGGTGGGTACCTTTCCTAAATCCTTCTCCTGCATGCTATTCTCCTGCTTCTCAAGGGCGGTATCAATACGGCAACCCAAAAGCTCGTTATCAAAGTGGTCTCTTCTCAAAAGCTTATCCGCCAGATGAAAACAAGTTCATAGTAACAGTGGCCGCTGAGCTCCTAGTTTGACTGCTGGTGCGACTAGAATGGAAGAATTCCCATAATACTGAAATGAAAGAATACCTCACTAATAAGAAATAGAGAAACACCCATTGTGCTTCCTTTCTTTTACTAGAGAGAGTAGTCCAAGCCTCTAAATATCTTGAGGGCTTTGTGTTGATCCGATGGTTGAGCCTTTGTTCTTTAAGTAGCCTTGCCTTTCTTTTTTTGCTCATTGTGGAGTTCTTTGATGGTCTATCTTCGCACCGGGCGCTCGGGCGCTTTCTTCCTTCCACCTTCCTCTTGTACTCGACTCTTCCCCATCACTCCCCAACAAAGGCTTGCCTGCCTTCGCATAATCCAAACTCTTTCTCGTAGGACTGTGGTGCTTTCTTGAGCGATGACTTGGGAGGGTACTGTCACCCTACCCGGCACACAACCTCCTCATTCACATCGAAATGGCAAAGATTCCATTTTGGAAAGTAAATCTTTTTGTATAGATAGAAAATAGCAAAAGTACGGTTCGAGTCTTTTTTTCTTATTTGAAATCCAAATCTAAATGCCTCAACTTGATAAATTAACTTATTTCTCACAATTCTTTTGTTATGTCTTCTCTCTTTACTTTTTATATTCTCTTATTTAATAATAATAATGGAATACTTGGAATTAGTAGAATTTTCAAACTACGGAACCAATCGCTTTTATACCGGGGCTAGATCCGAGCAAGGACCCTAAGAATCGGAAGATATCTCGAGAAAAGGTTTTAGCACCGTCTCTCATATATGTACTCCAGTTTATCCGAAGTATCCCAATGGTGTAAGACCATCGACTATTTGGGAAAAAGGAGGAAAATCACTCTGATCTCTGATTTCGGAGAAATAAGTGGCTCACGAGGAATGGAGAGACATATTCTCTATTTGATCTCGAAGTCCTCATATAACACTTCTTCCAGTCGGATCACTTGTTGGAAAAACATAATGCTCACACATGCTCCACATGGGCAAGAAGGAAGCATAGTATTATGATGAAAATGAATGGAATACTCGGCAGAGTTGTCATATTCCTATTAATGATTGTGATAGCTTTTATAGGATACGCACCACCTTGGGGTCGATGAGCTTTGGGCAGCAACAAAGAATTACAAGCTTAGCTAGCGCCATACCAAAGAGTAGGAGATACCATAGTGACTTTGCTTTGGGTGGTTTCTCCATGGACAATGCCACCTTAAATCGCTTTTTTAGTCTCCATCATTTACTCGCCTTTGTTCTTCCTTTTGATTTAAACGCTCTCCCCGGAGCGGAGGAGTTCGGAAGGGCAGCCCCTTTCCAGGAGTTCATCATGAAAATGTGGAGAGTGATGATTCATCGTGGAGTGAATCTTCATCGATATGGACTGCTCAAGGAACACCTCTCAAGGGAATGAAAGCCGCCTGATAATCTTTCTATAGGTTCCCCGAA
>JAHIAM010002247.1:0-29882 GCA_021605205.1 Aegilops longissima | reverse complement strand
ATACCGCTATCGCTACGCTCATATACGTCAAGGAAAGGAAGGGAGCGAAAAGATACGTTAATGTTTCCACCTACTCTCTTTTATAGCACAGGGGTGAGTTAAGTATAGGGATGATCCACTCATCGTAAATAGCGGCACGTTAGAACATTATCTACATGTTTGCTTTTCTTGCTTCATGGCACATGCCTATTGTAAAACATACCTACTTGGAGAAAAGTATGAGTTTGTGAACATGCCATTCCCTTTCTTCGTGCACTCATTTACTAGATAGTCAGGAACCTTCTTTTGACTTGACCAGCTTACTTTACTAGTAGAGTAGTAGGCCTTTGCTTCTGAACGACCTTACAAAATGGATCAACTAGAAATGAATCGGTGTCATAAACGAATTTCGCTAACCGTAGTAGTAAATAGCGTGACACCAAGCAATCGATCAAAGCCAACTCAAGTTGTATGGAAAGTGGACGGTCGAATTACCCAACTGAAATGAAGAAAGAAATCCGCATAGCCGGAGTCCAGTTGGATAGTTCAGGCTACGAAAGAAGACATGATGCCATTTCTCTTATCGGTACAGGAAAATGAGCTATTTGTAGAAACTACCTTGAATTGCCGTGAACCATCCGAGAGTAACTGTGCACCCGAGGTGTTAAAAGCCCCTTAGCAATGGGAACAGAATACTTTATTAATAGAGCGTTTGTGAAAGGAAATTCCTGAAAATGTTACCGCATCACCGATAGGATTTCCATCTTTCTCGATGGTAGGTTTAGGAATTTTTCTAGCGAAGGAAGGGCCCAAGGAAGGAATTCATAGCCCAGAGCCTTAAGCAGGAGCTCATAACGTATACGAATGGAAAGATTCCAGCTATTTTTCCTACCCCAATAGTAAGTATCGGAAAAAGGACTCGTTCTCGAAAGAGATAGGCAGTCATCGCATTATCTACTTGATTATGATATGGATTTGGATCCAACGGATAATGCAAATCGAAAAATCAAGCCCGCCTATAAATGAAATAAATGAAACTGAAAGTTCAGTATGAACTGGTAGAGCGAGAGCAGCTAGTTTAGAAGGAAAAGAAAAAGAGCGCCTACTCAGTGGTAAGTTAGGTCATTCCTTTCTGGATATCAGAAAAGAGTATGATCCAGGGTCCCATAAGGCAAAGGGAAGGTGCTCCGCCGACCTATTACCCTCAGAGAGATTCCTACGGTTTTATTTGTAAACATAATACATAGGTGGGAAAGTGGTATGAATATGGGTTCGAAGTCGCCTAAAAGAACCTTTCTCATTCGCAAAGCTAAACGAAGTAGAGAAAAGGGGGTCATCCCATTGGCCAGACTCAGCATCAAGCCAGCCAAGAAGTCAAAGCGAAGAAGGAGTGACTCGCATGAGTCAACACTTACTACTCAGGTCCGGTATATATATATCTCAAATTCGAATATAGAAAAGTTAATGTTATGATTTCGGTATTGTTGAAACTGGCTTTCACATGAATAACCCCTTTTGTTATTCTACGCGCACTCTTCCGTAAACTAAAACGGGCATTCCTACGCAAACTAATAGGCACTTTCTTACGTGAACCTATTTTTGGTATAGCTTTGCTAATCTTTGATGGCCATCTGTACTTGTGAAAAGAGATAGATTCGTCTCGCGCATCACTGCTTACTTGTGATCTAGATCTGCATTCTGATAAGGTGCATCCCGTTAAATGATCTTATGTAAAACTTATCACCACAGATAATAAACAAGGCAGAGTTTTCAAAAGTACAACTCGATCTTTCACCTCAGCTTATGGTGGTGACTTTACCTATTTAGGAATTTCTATATGTCATCATACCTTTTAGGATCATAACCATCCTCATCTTGTCAAGTTTCTATGGCGAAAACTATAGGCGGGTGACCCTTACAATTGCACCAAGACTGGTATCAGAGTCCCTCGGTAACCAAAATCATAGAGGCCAAAGTTTCTAATGTATCTGCAAAAGAAGAGCTATAGGAAGTAGCAAGGAATCCCACATGAACCATAAGTTAGAATACTGGTATCAAGAGATGTTATTACAGGTACAACCCTATTTTCACATCAGATAGAGGCATTCGAGGTTTCATAGACAAAGGTTAGATAGATGGAAAAAAGCTAGGTTAGATAGTAAGAACTTCGTAATTGAGGGTTGGCCAAAGCAGGATCTATGGTTCGGTTGCTTTTCTTCTCCTGATTTTCTGATCCAAATCCTATTTCATTGATTTCTGACTGGAATTACAGAAGGAAAACTAGGAGAAATTGACTGGAAATGATTATCCCACTTCTTGCTTTACCAACCAGAACAACAAACTAGTAGGAAAGGATCTGTTACTTTGGAGTTCTGTCCCAACCTTCATTCAATTATCCGAGCTCCCCTTCGGCTTGAAGAAGACCGCTTTCCCTTTCTTTTCTTCCCCGGCACCCAGCATAAGTTATAGGGCGCCCTGAGGGTAGACCCAGCAATTTGTCAATCTATACACAGCATAAGTTATAGGTCGGCTAGGTCAATCAGTTGAGGGAAGGCCGAAGTAGTTCTGGTTTCGGAAATCAAGACAGATAAGCTATGGTGTCCTATGATCCTCTCCCCAGAAGGGTTGTTAGATTACCAAGTCCGCAAGGAATGGGAAATAGGACCTTTAAATCAATGCAAGTAAGGGCTGATTAACCTAAAGAAAAGAGTACATGCATCAGAAAACACTTTTATTTGATTCTAATTCTCGTATCAATAAGATCATATCGGGATCCATCTATGGAAGATCTCTATTGCATCAATAAAACAAACCCCTATATATCCCTTTTTGGTATAGAAAGTTCCAGCCAATTCCAATAGCTTGTGATAGAGTCAAGGGTGCGATTCCTCGAATTTCTGCTCACACTTTAGGAAAGCTCGATAGTATCGTATTCCGCCAGATGCTCTCGTATGTAATAGAATACCTTTACCGCTCATCAAGTGAACGAGCCCTTCGTAGTCTATGCCCCTTTATTCTTATGTGGGGAATCAAAGCCGGTGATCGAGTGAGTTTTTTCCAGGAAGCTAGTTCTTTAGGACTTAAATGCGCCGCTTGTCGGCTGTGAAAAGTATACCTTTCCTTTCCCACCTATTTTTGGTGCCTTCTTTATGCTCTTTCCTAAGGAATCAAGATGAAGAGTGAGGGTCGACAGGCAAAGAATGGCTTGAGTGAAAGCTGGAGTGGCACAAGACAGATTGAAAGCAAATGGAATAGCTCATATGGAAAGAAACATATATAGTCAATGAAATTCTAAAGATAGCTGTAATAAGTTTATATGATAAAAGATTCGAATGAATGAATAGAATCTAATAACATCGGGTTCACAGGAAAAATGGGATTGGGGAGTAGTTCCTCTAGCCAATCCTAAAAGTTCTTCCGCCTTCGATCCCGTGGTAAGCCTTAGACAAGAAATTCAGAAGTAATAGAAACGGATAGCCATCATAAAAGGGAAATCTCAATCAGTATTTCTTTTTTGGAAAGCGAGGTTGAGTTATATGAAACTAAGGCAAGAAGACTAAAAGACGCTCACGTTACCAATTCCGTCTCGTCTGATCTTTTATTGGTTTTGTTTTTTCTCTCGTGCCCTTCTGGGAGGTACAAAGAACTGATGTAGGGGTTGCTGCTCCTTAGTTCATCTCTCGGTAGAACAAGGCACCTATGCGGTGGGTTCGACTCCCATAGGAGCGTACATTTCCAATCGATTTGGTACTTTTCTTGATTCAGAGTTCTTGCTGTCCATTACAGATTCTTTAGCGATGTAAAGCCATCAAGCAAGAGACCAGCAAGGGTTTTTTCTCGCTCTCGTATTCGCTCTTTAATCAAGGATCGAGAGTAAGGGCTAGTGATCCATCTAATCACTAAAGGTGGGGCATCTTTCTTTTCGTAGTAAGCAACTCTATTGAGAATCTAGTTTCTTGATCAAGTAAAGAAGAATTGTAGTTCCTCTTTAGGCGAAGCTACTTGCTCCTATTCTCCGATTCTGAATAGGAGAAGGTTGTAATGAACCCAAAATACTTCGCTAAGGTTCAACCGCTTCGCTATGGTTTTCTTCCAATTTCTTCTAAGGAATTCTGATAAATGTAAAAAATCTAAGCGAAGGCACCTTTCTCTCAGATGGAAAAGGAAGAAGATGTTGCTTCAAGCTTCCGCTTCTAGCTCGCTTGAGCTGCTTCGCCTGCTTCTCTTGATGTGGGTGTCGGTCTTTGAGATCTCTTCTCTCACTTTCGAGCACAGCTTGGTCCTCAATTTGAAAACTAACAAAGGTGACTTCTTCCTTATTCATGCCTTGATGCACCTTTTTTCGTGTTCAATCTCGCCTGAGAGCAGTGCATCGATACAACAGAGTTCTTATTATTACCCTTCAAAAGATCGGGAAATGTCATTCTAGGCTCTTTATCAGATGTCTCATTCCATCCTTTACCTTGTGCCATGCATGATTCCTAGATCGATTGAATGATCAATTCGAACTTTAGGAACATAGTCCCTTTGGCCACACTGGAAAAGGTTCATTGTTTTATTTGAAGTAGTGAAACTGATCAACCAAGCGAAGCAAAAGAGATACAAGTTGTGATTGTTATTAAAAGATTGGAATGCTATTAAGCATAACGAGACGCTAGCTCACGTTGGCATCTTTCAACCTTTGGGATAACTTCTCTCCATATTAACCAAGAAGAGCAGGGCGGTTTTACTACCATTAGCTTAGTAGTTCCTCTCCATTTTGCAATACAAATATAAGATCACTATTATTACGAGTGGTGAAAGCGAAGCAATAGTCGCAGATCGAATCCCAAGAAAGAAGAGTGATTTTCACGAAAGAACAAAAGTCGGAGGAATGCGATCCAAAAAACTAAACATTGCACTTTTTTTCGTATGCAAGTAGTTGAAGAGGGAATCCACTACCAAAAGAGAAAGAGTTCAGCTGCCCCGATTTCTCGAAGGGTAAGAAGAAAATAAGAAGTCTCTTGAGCAGTGAGGATCACAACGATTTGTGCTCTGAGCGATAGAGGTCAAAGGTGCTACTAAAAGGGGGCAATGAGATAACAGCTTGAAACAATAGGAGAGAAGTGGTAGCTTCAGTGTCGGGCGAATCAAACATCTTAGCCGTAAAAACCTTCCTTTTCAAGTCCTTGTTAACCTCTCGCCTACCCAACTATCTATATTAAAGGTAGAAGGATAAGCAAAGTAGGCGCATGAATATTTATTAATTAAGAGTTTTCGAGACTTCATTATCTTTTAGTATTGACTCGGGTCCGCACAGTTGAAGCGGAGGATAGGTGTCAGACCCCGATTCTAAGTCACACCGATCTAGCTCAGAACACCTCATATCACTTTGCGGCCTCACGCACGGTATTCCTACTGGTGTCGCTTACCATGGCCCGGGACCGCTTATGCCTTTTGGCTCACGATATGATAGTGTCGCTAGCATCCATATGACAGAGAACCCGGCTGACATGGCTAGCCGTGAACCCAAAGCGGCACTAACCCATGGGGACAAGATACATGAATCAACTTCGAGCATGTCGGTCAGCAGCTGCAGAATCCGGCTGTAGCACTGGCTAACAGGACTCGGTGTCACCGCGACATTTCAAGGGATGTATACATGAACGGCGGAAACACATGCCGCCAGTGAAGTGTCCCGAGAAGTAGTGCTGGCTAGCAGGACTCGTGAACTGGCTGTAGCGGACTACTATGGCTCAAGGAAGCACTAGACTACATTTCCCATAAGAGAGGCTGCCCAGATAAACAACTAGATTGTCGGATCCCACACATACCAAGCATTTCAAACATACACACAATATGCTCGATATGTAAATACAACATGGCATCACAACATAACTCTACGACTCAAGTATTTATTCATTAGGCTCCGAGGAGCGAGATATTACAAACATGGGTCTCATGACCCAACATTCAGAGCATAGAAAACAAAGCACACGCGGAAGCTTAACATGTGTGAGTACAGACATCTACAATTGAAAAAGGCTGAGAAGCCCGACTATCTACCAGATCCTGCCGAGGGCACAAGATCGTAGCTGAGGTAACAAGCTAAACGTCGAAGTCCATGCGGAACTACTAGCGAGACTGACATCTCTCTGCAAAACATAAAATAGGCAAACGTGAGTACAAATGTACCCAGCAAGACTTACATCGTAACTAACTACATATGCATCGGTATCAACAAAGGGGTGGTGGAGTTTAACAGCAGAAGCCAGCTTTGACTCGTGGCTATCCTGAACTATGACCGCAAGTAACTCTTTGAGGTGGCGCACACGAGTCCACATATTCACCATATCAATACACCACTATGGATCCGCCCCCGCCTCCCTACGAGAACGCCATCCATAGCACTCACGCTATCTTGCGATTTTAGAGTATCCACTTTCACTTGTCTATGAACTGCACAGCCACCCGTAAGTCCTTACCATGACATGGCTATTCAATAGATGATGTTAACCCTGCAGGGTGTACTTCTTCACACACGCCTCGCCACTTACCACCATGTACACGCTGGTATCTCGGCAACCTTCAAGCGAAGCTCGGCGAGGAGTCGGCCATGACCGACTAACCACACAAGTCTCTAGTCCAGTTTATCGCCTATTCGGTTCCATCCGCAAGGAGATCCGCCGGGTGTCACCACGGCCCCAAACGATGTGAGCAGGGTTCCCAAGCCCACCTCAACGGGTAGTTCTACGCTGGTACACCGTACATGGTGCCTAGTCTGTCCCAAGCCCACCTGCATCGGTGCCACTTGGTAGACTACTAACACTACCTACAAACACCGTAAACTAGTTGCAACTCCCGGACAGAGATCAAGTTGATTAATAAGTCGAGAGGGCTTGAGCGCCTGGAGCCCAATGTGTGGTAGTAACTGCTCATGGATCACAAACACGTAACTCAGTTCTCGAGGACGGTTTCAATGAGACAACCCACCATGTACTCCTACATGGCCTCTCACCGCTACCTTTACCAAATCGTGTTCACCCACTTAGCTCTCAACAAGAGGACATGTTCATACACCTCCGATTCATCCCCGGCGAATCGACCTGACACAACTCTAAGCAATAGCAGGCATGACAAACAAGCATGAATGAGTAGGCACATCAGGGCTCAAACAACTCCTACTCATGCTAGTGGGTTTCATCTATTTACCGTGAATGACAGTCATGCAGAGGATAAGGGGTTCAGCTACCGCAGCAAGTAATGTATGAATCGTTGTTGTCCTAATGTAGTAAAAGAGAGCAGGAGCGAGAGAGTGGGATTGTATCGGAATGAACAAGGGGGTTTTGCTTGCCTGGCACTTCTGAAGATAATATAGTTCTTCATCGGTGTCATCGAACTCATCGTCGGAACCTCATCTACCGAGAGGGGACAAATACCGGCAAACAAGAAGAAACACAATCAATGCAATGCAACAATATGATGCATGATCATGACATGTCAATATGCTGTGATTTGGGCTAATGCAACAGCAAGTCACTTTGATTGAAGTGGAATTCAAAACTACATCAAATCCCAACTCCAAAACTATTATCAAAGTTGACCTGTTCATGTTTCATCCTAAACAGTGAAGTTAACTTGATCAAACATGTATGAAAATGGTACAGATGGATAGATTGGCTTTTTTGATCATTTTTCATATATAATTTAGTTGATTTGGTGCTAGGGTTTAAGCATCCCCATTTCAAGTTTAATTGAAAATTAATATGATGCATGGATGCAATGCCACTAATTACAAGAAGATTTCTAGGGCTGTGACAATAGGGATGGGAAAAGAAGCCCTAGCTTTGGGAAAGACCGGATCATAACATGAATTTCAGGGCATACTTAGTAGATGCAGATCTAGGTACTCTTTCTTCCCTAGATGGGGAATGGGCCAAGCCGATCCGTTGTTGGCTCTGAAAGTGCATTTGCTAGTTCGAAAGAAGCTGAATCCGGGTGCAAATGGGATTCAAAATGATTCTTATGTTTCGTAGCATGCTGCGCAGACTCACTTGGTAAATAGCCTTCCCTAAAAGAGGCAAGGTGCTCACACATGAAATTCCCTTTTGAAGGATATCCTATTTGACTTTTATGCCATACTTGGGCAAAGCCATCGAGACTATATCCATCACCAGGAAGAAGAGAAGCGTTTACAATTTCTTTAGGATAAGCCCGAGATATCTAGTACAAGAATAAAGGGTCGAATTGCAGCATAGCCCCCCCTAATACGAATTTGGAAAATCCTCGTTCGAAAGTTAGCGCACCATTGATGTAAGTAAATATTAGTAGGCACACAGGCAGCCCGTTGCAAGGAAGGAAAGAGCAAGAGCTAGGGCTAAGTGCTCGAGTTACGGTTGTTGACTCGGAATTGTAAGCCGAACAAGCATTCCTGTGACCTGGCCGTATGAATGGTTTCCTTCTCAATACCAGAGCTAAATAATTAGGCATCAAAATTCAAAAAGGTTTGCCTTCACTTCAACCTTAACCATGGACGGAAGATTCATACCTATGAATATTCCCCTCCTCATTTGCTGAAAGCACTTCCTATAGCGAACCAGGCAAGGAACATATCGAGTAGGCTAGTACCAATTCCTCCACATCAACAACAAAATAGGCATATGAATCTTAAGTAGGAAATTCCTTCATCTCAGATGAGGTAGGTAATCTACCATAATTCATTTCCATTTCCAGGTAAGATGAGCGGAGACGAGTTTATCAAGACCGATACCCCACGCATCGTGGGCCGGTTCCCTGGGGTAGAAACTTAGCTTGGAGAAAGATCCCGTTGATCTTCGGGCTGGCCCTTGCCTATTGAAAGTATGGTGTCTCATAAATGCTTAGTTAATGCCTCTTATTCGTAGGATCAGTCCAAAGCGCGGCTGAGTTGATGTTGATAGACTTGTGCATGCTCTGCCGCTCGTAACCTTTTTTTTCTCCCATCGATCGAATCGAGGAGGTCAAGTTTCGAGAGCAGAGCCTCTCGCTTCTGATTATCAGTCATATCGTCGTCGAGCAGAACGCGCAGGGAAGTAATGTCAAACCTGAAAAAGAATATGGCACGAGAGATTTAATATAGGGAGGAATGAATCGGGCATCAAGTAAACTAAGGCATCAAGGAAAGTAAGACTTGAGGATGGAAGGGAGGAAGGAACCAATAAGCCACCGTCAGTGTACCAGTCATTGGGACAGGTGCCGTGTGTTCGGTCTACCTGCCTTTAGTACGACCCGGATGAAAAGATGCTGACTTTTCTTAAAGGTTAGGCCAAATGATTCTAAGCTTGAGGACCCATTCTATCCGGGCCTAAATGCTGGAGTTTCAGAATTCACTCTACTTCTTACTGACTTTCGCCGAATATATCCTATGTGCTTAACACATTGACGTCGGCGGCTAAGCTTTCTTTCTAATGGTAAGCCGGGGATCTAATAGTCCACTTCACCCTATCAAACTTGACCTCGATATAGGTTGCTTTTTGATGACTAGTTAATAGAATAGACGGTATCTATTATTTTCTACCTCCTCTACCTAGATCTCCTTTTCCTAAGGAGGGAGAGAAGACGGTTCTCCGGGACGGAAGACATCTCTCACTCGTACATATATGGATGGGTTTTCTACCTCAGAAAGGGATGAAACTGAGCAGCAGAGATTGCTAAAATAGCAAAGGGGATCCAGATTATTTCAGAACTCCAACTGAATGATGCTATACTCGAATCTGATTCTGCTGCAGCTTGACAAGTACCTGTGAAAATGATGATATCTCGAATCCCTATCTTATTAAAATGGGGTAGCTTTACTGAAGTACTGCAAGAAAAGTATGGAAAAAAGCATAGTCGGTACTTCTTAATGCGGTACGTAAGCTGGTTATCCTGACTAACAATCATGCCTTGCTTGGATTTAGGGATTAGGAATTCTTATTGGGAAAGAGATTGGATTGGCATTCAAGTAGGAGTAGATCCTATTGGTCCAAAGTAGGCATTCTTGTATCAATTAAAGTAGCTATCTTCATGAAATAAGCGCTAAGATTCTAGTTCAAAGATAGGAGCATTAAGCTCTAAATCCAGTCAGTCCAGCTGGAAGTTTCACTAACTACTTAGGGAACTAGGGACCAGACCAGAGTTATGATTGGTGTATTCCATTCCTACCGTAATTGAGACTTGCCCTCGCTCGCGGGTGATTCCTTATAGCTTGATCCATGTGATGGCTGTTCTCTGCAATGAACCACAACATGTCCATGGACTTCACAGAGAATTGAGTGAATGCACTAAAAACCAAGAAATGACATAGCGAGAACTGAGCAGCTCGAAAAGCTCGGACTTCGTATACAGAAAGTAGAACTAAAAGCAGATGAGTAGAGATTGAATCGAGCATAGAAATAAGAGACTTTTTCTTTGCTTAGCACTGCTCGTTCGCCTTTATTTACAAGTCAATCTATGCATAATTCTATTTCTTGCAGCGCTGAATCTGCTTTTGAAATACAGATCAGGGGGCGGTATTCTTATTCCTTGGCTCACCACTTATGAAACAAAACTAGATATTTCTTATTATTTTCTTAGGAGCTGAGCTCCGCATGTGGTTCGATTAATATGCAACAAAACCTTATCCATTAGTCTTGGTGATGCCAGGGATGGAGGGAGTCATCAGTCGCACAAGCTTATTGCTAGAGCCAAGACAGGACATAATAGCTTCTAAGTAATGTCATTGTACCCTCTTTCATCATGCCCAACTCAAAAACCATTTATCTCAGATTTCTTCTTTTCTTGTTCCTTCAGATGAATAATGTGAACCCGGTTCGATGGTTGACCAACATTATGATTGTGTATGAACTAGGGCTTTGGCTCAACACCGCTGTCTTTCTTGCCCATCCTTTTGTGGTATCAAGCTGTTCATTGAGATCCATAGGTTCACGCTATAACCCACCAATAGTTGATTCCAGAGCGAAGGTGAAAAGATAGGACGGGACCTTCGAAGAAGGTATATGCTCGTAGTATCTAGAAAATATTCATGGTTGCAAGAGAGAGGTTAGTCATCCTCACCATCACCATCAAATACCGGTACTCGCTTTTTCTACAAGCTTGATTTACGAACTCAACCTTTCGCAGGAAGGAAGTTCCGTAAACCATCAACGGAGTCAAACCGCTAGAGGGTCACATATATCTAAATACTAGTTCCGATCATACCAGTACTTACTTCCGTGGAGATACGAGAAAGGGGGAGAAGATGCGATTATGTATCATAAATACTAAGGCCAGATAGACTAAAAGGGGCTTTTGGATACGAAGAAGGTTTTCACGTCTTGCTTTGGGTGGTATGCTTCCTCACTGTTGCTATTCTGCCCTTTCCCGGTAGTCAACCACCAACGAACGCAAGGAGATCTGGACCTGCATGTAATGTTTTTTTTTGCCAATACTCTAAAGCAGCTTCCTTACATCAACATGGGATTGCAAAAGGGAGGGAATTGAAAAAGGCGACTCCTCCTTAGTAGGAATAGTAGCTGAGGCTGCTTCAACTCATAACGGTTATTCCAAAGACATAAGTCCGGATGATCTCGAGGTCACTTGTCTCACATGGAAGAGATACGAGCCTCCGCAGGATAAACACCTTAATCGGTATCGGCTTTTTGTTCGTGAATTAACAAGCAACGGATTGGGGATTGCCAATAGAAAAAGATACAACCAACCAGCAGCTTTTGGAAACCAGGATCACCCCCATTGTAAAGAGAACACGGCACCCCTTTCCGTAGGGGCTCGCAAAGGTATTATACTGGAAGTGCGCAGAGAGCTAATGAAACTCCATTCCTTTTTCTCTATACTCAAGGATCTGCTATAGCTTGCTTTTCCAAGAGTATTGTATTGACCTGATTCCCCAGGAAAGAGTTGATGGCATCTCAACGCAAGAAGGTAGAGAAGAATCCCTAGCGAAGATGTGCCGAGAGCGAGAAAGCCTGTCTTCCCCGAGATTATTTATTCCTCTTATTTCTTATATGAATAACTGAAATCAATCCTCACTTGTATTAACTTCATGAGTGAAGAGATAGAGAAACCCTCAATACCGGCACTGCTCCTATCAAAATCAAATAATTGGATTTGTTTCCACTTCCTCCACGGGATTCGTACATCGGATGAGGATTCCTACAATGGTACAACGGATCAATCCATTCAAATCAATGAAACCATTAGGTACGCCCCGGGATCTACTCTATTTTTAGATTTGCTAATGCCGACGAAAGCAAAGCGAAGGTTGTTATTCAATAGTTGTTGCCGGTAAAGGAACAGCGGAACGGGTATCATTAGCAAAGCAATTTTGATTGGTTGAATTGTATTGAGTTCCGGTCTCTTATAGGGTCTTTCTTTGTCCTACTTATAGTATCTTTCCTCCAGCCTATTGAAACTCGTGTTTTTATTAACCAACAACACATGCACTTTGTTAGAACTAAAGAAAAGGTTATTCAATCCACTAGTGCAACTGAAGTGAAGGAATTACCTATTCTTAACCTCCACAAGAAAGAGCTCATAACCACTGCTTGTGAACAGTTCTCCTCAAGTGAAGGCGCACCATCGGACTATCGCCTAGTCTCTCGAGGGCACTCTTTCGATCTCGAACAAACTTACTTCTCCGGAAGAGAGATATTCAGAAAACCCGATTTCCAGTCCTGTCTTAAGAACCCGACTCCAAAGAAAGAAAAAAGAAAAGTGGACTAAAAGAGAACGACAAAAGAGAGATCACTTTCGACGATTGAACAACACTTTTATATCCAGATTGGAACTGGACTTGAACCTTCATATCCAGATTTCACTCCACTTTCACTTTCATATCAGGAACGTCGACTTGCACTTTCAATAGTGAATTATTCACTTTCCGGAATTGGCTCATATTCACATAGACCAAGAAAGACGAATAAGACATTGAACTCCCTATTTCACGTATAATCGAGAGACTCATAATATCAGTGCCTTGGGTAAATGCCTACCAAAGGGAGAAGATTACCAAACTTTTTTCTGTCTTCTTCGCTTCCTAAAATATTTAGGGAACAGGCTGGCTTTCATGTTCATAAGTTCTCTTTGTCACATACATCCATCGCTTTCGTCTTTCTTGGCTTACTCAGGTGATTTAATTAATGGGCAAGCCCCACTCAAAGCAATTCAGTCCCGGAGCTCTTTCTTCTAAATGCGGATTCAATAGCACCGGTGACGAAAGCAAAGGATATTCAATCCACTTGTCATCTTGTGGGCCTGCTTCTTTCCGTTCTTTCTCTTCTTTTGCAGAGGTGTGTGTTGTGCCACGCATACAAATCGTTTTTTAGCCAAAGGGCGACTTTACCACTCGCTTCTGGTTCCAATGAATATGGGTTAGATGGATGGAGTCTTCCTTATTGAAGTGGGCAAGGCAAGCAGCTCCTCTCGAATAGGCTAATCGGTGATACGTGATTTTGGAATAAAAGCTAGACGACTCAGCCCTCTTCTCATCTCAAAGCTCGACCTCCGCCACTACTATCGCTTCCCTAGCTGCCATACTTCTCATTCTTTGCTTGAATCCATAAGAAAAAAATTCACGAGTTTCCTTGCATGGGTTGATTGACCTTGAAGTCCATATATAGATTCTCGTAGTTCATCTCAACTTGACCAACCATTGAGAATGGAACAAATAGGGAGATGGAATTCTTCTATATTGTCTTTCAACCCTTGTTTTGCCTTGGCTTCGCTTTCCACCTTCAGCTAAGCACCTAACCTGGGACGGACCTTCGGTTCAGCCTTTGTTCGTGTATGGGACCGACTGGGATTCTTCCATCCGAGTGAGTACCGCCTTCCGATTTGGTTTGAGTACGGACCGACCTTCTCTTTTGTTTGTAATTGGGCTTGCCCAAACAAAGGAACTTTGGTGTGAGAACTCACCCGAGTTGGTAACCCAACATTTTCACCTACGATTTCTCTCTCGTCTTCTTTGCCTAGCCTTTGCTTCTTTCTTGTCTGATCTTAGATTTCACTGTTAGGAAATAGGGCATTACTCGACACCGCCTTTCTAAGAAGGCCTTTCGCTTAGTTGTCCTTTCTACTAGAACTTCCCTTTAGCATTTCTGGAACATCTATAGTATGCTTGAATGTCGGCAATTTTTCTATATTCTCTTCCTCCTCGTCCATTAGTTCAGTTCCTTTCCTTAGTGAAATCTGCCCTCCATCTTTCGAGAACAACAAGAGGGCATTCTCAAGCAAGCGATTCTTCTTCACTTCTTAAGAAGGCATTTTCTGCTAACAAGCCATTCTCGCAAACAAAAGAGCTACTTCTATCAAAGAGGAGCAAAGGCTGCGAAACTCCTCCCTTCGTGTCTTCTTCCTTTCCAAGCTTGTTATGGGAATCTGGGCTCTTTTCAGCCCCTAAGGACTACTACTTTGATGAATGAGGCCCCACGGTCTTAATTCCTAATGCTACTCCTATCGCTATTGCTATTGTTACGCTTTTGGGAATTGGCATCTTTCTTCATAGGGGCCTAGCCAAGGAAAGCTTTCCCATTAAATGAATGTGCTTATGCATTCTTCGATTCCTCATGGAAGTGTGGGACTAATTGAATTTCATTCTTGTCTCGCCGAGAGAATTATTCTTCCTTACAGCTTGCATTCTATGCATCCACCATACTAAGAGCTCCTTCTTGAAGAACAGATTCTGAATAACCCCAAAGGCTAATCTATCTATCTAAACCTAAAACTCCCATTATGATTTGAGATTGCTCGTTGCCGCTATGCCTTTGCCTTTCTTATCGGATTTCCAGCTGATGGGGAAGGCTTGGCAAAGAAGCTTGTGTCGAAAGAGAAGTACAAAACTAAGCTGTTCGGCTTAACTTAAACCTGATTGCCCTATTAGGAGTCGAATAAGGTTGAGGCTTGAAGACAAGCAACTGACATCTCGGATCTTGCCATTGCTGTGAGCATGGATGCCCGTAATGCCCTCGCCTATGTCTATCTATATAGGCTTTAAGGAAAAGGCAAGTGTCGTAAGCCACAAATCAAGGCTTTTAAGGACCTTCGACAGCTTATAAATAAGATAATAATATATCTTTTATGCTCTTCGAGATGCTAAGAGAAGTAAGAAGGTTTACTATTGGGATAACGAAGATATGACCATATTTCAGATCGATTTTCAATGCATTTAGATCGGATAGTATAATAGAGAGAAGGATTTCGCTTTCTTAAAATGATAGAGAGTCGAGAGGGTCTATGTTAATAGAGCTCTTAGATAGGGAGAGGAATACGAATTAGACCGCATAAAGAATAGAATCTTTTACCGCTACATCCGCTGGAGAAGAAAACTCAGCAAAGGAGATTCCTATCCTTTCTCTAGTTGAAGACTAATCTGATATTCCCAAGATTCTTGACTTCGAGTTCTTGGAGGACAGCTTTTTTGTAAACAAGGGTGTCGGGAAACTGATGCACTAACACCTATGGGACTCATGACCGAGCCCTTTCGTTCGGCGGGGTGCGGAGATCGCACGAAGAGCAGATCGAGGCAAAGCACACGCAGCAGTTTACCCAGCTTCGAGCTCTCCGAGAGATAACACTTACCCTACATGTCCGAAAGTGTATTGAGTTCTTGCTCGGAGCGCGGAGTGCTACAAAGACACACTAGCTGCTAACGAGACCGAGCGTGAGTGTTTTTCTCGCTTCAACCCCCTCACGCTATGCATGGGCCTCCTTTATATGCTAAAGGGGTCCCCAACAGGTGGCAACGAGACAAGGGTAAAATGGAAAAGGAATTGCGGTTGGTACAACCACCGCACAAAGGTATTATACCTAACCCCGACGGCAGGGGACAAAGGCATTAAATGCCCGCTCACGCCGCCCAAATAGTGCAAAAGGGACCGCTGTGGACGCCACCGCTGCCACGATGGCAATCTTGTCATTGCCGCACATCACAAGACCGCTGGCCACAGCTTTCTTGCCACGCTACCGAAAGGCCCTGTGCACATCGCTGGTGGATGTGCCGGAGCGCGGTACGGAGGGGTAGTTTGTCGCTGCAAGCGCTTTGTCCGCGTCGTTGTCTTGTCGCGTCCGGAAGCTTGTCGCCATCGCTCGCCGGACGCTGCGGCGCCGCGGCAAGTTCCTTGATATGCCTTGTTATCTTCCCGCAAGCTCCTCTTGCCGGGCCTTGTCTCCTTGGCTTGAATACTTTGTTCTTGAATGGCTCCAAAGGAACCACGGAGGACCTTGGCGGTCACCCGCAAGCCTTGCCGCTGGTGCTGCAACTGCTCGGCACAAGTTCGGGATACTAGGGTACCCCTAATCTAGTACACCGACAGAGCCCACGGGCTCGGGCCACACACGGTGCCGAAGCGCTGTTGGGCCAGCCCAAAACAGGCACGGGCACGCTGCGCCCGGGTTACGCCAGATCTCACTTTGTATCCACCGCGCCTCCTTGAACGGCACACGCCAAATGCGCGCCGTGGGAGAGATCGGGTGGTTTTTTATTCGAAAGACGGAACGCTCTGCCCCTCCTCTTTATAACCAGGGGAAACAGGCAGTTCGCCCATCTCGCCGTCGCTATTCCAATCTCAAAACCTCCGCCGCCCCCCTTCTTCCCAAAGCTAAAGAGAGCAGCGCCCACCATCGCCACCGGCGCCACCAACACCGCCGATCTTCTCACTACCTCCGCCATGGCTCCAAAAGCCGGAAGGTTGTGAAGTCGGCCGAGGCACGTTATTCGCGGCCCGCGAAAGGAGCGGCAACCTTCCCCTCACCGCCGCCAAGGATCCGAGGGAGTATTACTACCTCTTCGGTCGACGGAGACGCGAGCGCATCCGCACGAAGGTACTCCCAGCTACCACTTGAACCGGCTCCAATGGATATCCCTTCTTCAAGCAGTTTTTCATCGCGAGCTCGCCCGCTTTTCTCGAAGTTTTTCGTGACATTATGAACACCTACGGTTCCGCCTCCTGACTTCACCCCCAATGTCGTTTCGACCATGGCAGTTTTCGCATATATCATGCGAAATCTTTGTCGGAATCTATCCAAATGTAGCCCTTTTTCGCCACTTCTTTATGCCCCGAGTTGAGAGAGGGAGCTCTATCCGCGAATCGCCGGATCTCGAGAACTGGCAAGAAGGAAGCTTATCTCGAGGGAGAGCTCCGCAGCAAGTGGGATGAATGGAGAGTAGATCGGTGCTGGATTGTCGAGGAGAACCCGCAGCCATTTACCGCCCAGCGGCAAGCCCCAGAGTGCGCGGCAACGATTGGAGCAACGGGCCCCGAAGACGATAGGCTGAAGATTGCCGCACCCGGATCCTACGCCAGTGCTTGCCGGCTTCACTGAGGCGCTTTTGGCGCAGATTTTCTTCGCCGCCAGACGCTTCTTGCAAGAGAGGAGGAGACCCGCCGGGAGTTCCGTAATGTGGCGGATATCGCGAGGCTGCGCCGGCCTCAACTTCAACTTCACTGTCTCCGAACCGACGCAATGCTCCGGAACTGTTCACATGATCCTCAACCTCCCGGGCGTTCAGTTGCCGAGGGGTGTCGCTCACGGTAATAACTCTCGCCAACCGCATCCGCGTAATGATGCTGCCAGCGATTCGCATGGAATTGTCCCAACTTGGCAAGAGCCCGCAGACGACGCCGCGAAGTTCTTTGACGGCTTGGTAGAAATGCCGGTTTGCTCCGGCGAATGTAAGAGCCTTACCGCGACACCACCGGCGCGGAGATGCAGCGACGCCACTAGGGCTGGAAGAGGCGGCGTAGCGCTGCCGCGCGCAGTTTGATTCACCGTGGAGGAGGCAGAGCAGCAGAGGCGGCAAGCCTTGCCGAGCGAGGGGAGCTTGCCGGCGAGGGAGAGCTTGTCGGACCTGAAGCTGAGTCGAGCGAGCCCGCCGAGGGCGCGAGCGACTCGTTGAAGATTGACTTCCTCCTCTTCACCTTCGCATAGCTCACCGCAAGCGGAGCCCCAAGCTCCACCAAGAAGGCGCCTCAAGGCCGGGACGAGCGGGCGGCAGACGGGTCAACAGCCGCCACACGCGACGCGCTTCCACTGCAAGCAAGCACCTGCCGTGGAGCACCTCACGCCGCTGGGTAACCGGAGCGGGCCTCCTCGACCACCGCCGCTTCCCCAGCCAAGCGGCTAAGGGAACCTACCTCCGCCTTTGTCGCTACCAAGGTGGGCTGACTTCACCTCTCCGCGCCAGCTCCAACGAGGAAGAGGAAGAGTAAGATTCTTTGCTGTACTTGTAGTTCTTCAATTCTTGCTGTTTTGTCTTGTATCTGATTTGCTTTTACTCCAACCCATTCCTTTTCGTGACCCTCGCCTAGAGAGCGCAAAGAGAACCAAGGTCCCGTGATTGTCATCGAGGACGAACCCACCGCGACAAAGGGGTGTGTCCGAGACCACCTTGCCGGACCCGCAACTATTCCCCAGCAGCCCCCAGCCGTAAGTATATGGTTTACTTCCTGCTGTTAGGTGTGCACGGTGCTCTTTCTTTGCCGACATCCGACTATTGGTTTATGAGGAGCAGAGTAGTCTCACCAGAGTGCCCGCAAGCCGCCTCCCGACATGCCATCTGCTTCGACTACACCGCCAAGGAGGATTCCCGCAAGGAGATTTCGCAAGGGACAGCTTCTCCGCAAGGGACAGCACCACGACTTCCGTGGCGGAGACCACGATCAGAGATCCTAGTACGTAATCCTCTTGCTTGAAAACTTCCCTTGGGTTCTTCTTCTTCTGATTTTCTTTTGAACATTTGCTTGACTTTTCTTCCTTTTCCTCGTCGCCAGTCCATCTTCCACAGAGCCGATGGAAACCGAGGTCGCCGGGCGAGGAGGACGCTGCGGCAATACTAACGACGCCGCTGTCACCAAGAAGAAGCCGCCACGATGATCCCGCCGGCGGAGAGGTCGCCAAAGCTGCCGCCGCAGAAGCGGGCGAGGGGTCCGCGATCGACCGACGGCCCCGAGGTCGCAGGAGCGCCAGCGCCACGCCGATCGCCGATCCTCCGCCACTGCTGCAGCGCCAGTTCAAGAGCCCCAGCCCGCGCCTATTTGAAGGTCGGCGATGGCGCTTTCATCAAGCTCCCCGGGCGCCGAGCCTGTGGCGCCGATCAAGGAGAAACCTTTGATGAAGAGTTGCTCGCCTCCGCTGGCCGACGCTGGTCGACGCCGGACAGCAAAGAAGCAAGCGGCAGCCCGAGGAGGAGCAGCCGCGCTGCGAAGCTGTTGTCGCCTACCGCTACCGACAGCCAAGCTGGTATCCCGAGAAGCGCTTGTCGTGAAGGCGGAGGACATCGAGAAGCGCGGAGGAGCTCCGGCCTCAACCAGAAGCTCTCCGTCCCCGGCAGAGGAGCGGAGCAACTCGCCGAGGAGCGAAAGCCTTCCTCCTTGAGAAGGCTGAAGTTGAAGAGCAACAGCGGCTTGCTGCCGAGAAGCTGTATGCGCAGGAAGGCGAGTTGGCGCAGCGGAAGGTTAACCTTGACAGCCACGAGGAGGAGCTTGCCGCGCGCGAGAAAACATTCGGCGGGTTTCTCAAGGAAGCAGAGGATGCTGCCGCAGCTGCCAAGGCCGCCAAGAAGGAGCTGGAGACGATGGTGGCGCAGCTAGAGGCCGATCTCAAGGTGAGTGGCGAGGAGCTTGCTGCGCTCAAGCGTGAGCGCGAGAAGGACGCCTACACCCTTGGCGAGCTGCAGGGTCGTCTCGCTGAGAGGAGCAAGGAGCTTAGCGCCGCCAAGGACTCCAACGCAGATCTTGAGTTGAAGCTGTCTACTTTGACCAAGACGCTGGACGGCGCCAGGGAGCAGGAGGTGGCCTTGAAGGAGAAGATCAAGGCCGACGAGGTGCTGTCATGAAGTGCCGCTGCCGCCTGTAACACTTTTAGGGAGAATGTGGAGCACTGGACCGAGGGTCTCGTGGATGTTGCCGCAGCCATCGACAGGAGTCGGCGCAGCTGGGATGGAGGATCTCGGTATTCCTCCGATGAGCACCTCCAACCCAGCGCAAGCTCAGCTTGTTCTTCAAAGGCGTGGCGACGGCCCTCCAATGACTCGGAGAAGATCCCAAAGCAGCTGGTCGACGAGTCGCGCCAGATCTGCGCTGGAGCTCTTCAAAGGTGCCGTGAAGGTGGCCTTCGCAACCCAGGCCTCAACCTCACCAACGCCCTCAAGACCTTGCCACGGATGTTGATCTCGAAGCGCCAAGACCCTTGTCGCACCCATTGTGGACAAGGTGAGCGGATCAAGAGGGTTGAGGGCGATCACGAGATTAGGCCGCCTGCTTTTCTTTTCCTTATCGCTGCTGGTCATGTTATGAGAACAATCTGTTAGAGCTGCGACAAGCTATCTTGTAATATGACTCTATTTCGGTAGCGATTGCTATGTTATTTCCTTTACTTGATTCCTTCCTTTGTATGTTTTTGCCTCACGCTTTAGGGAACTTGTCGGCGCTGGCACCTTAGTCGCGAAGCGCGCTGAGTGCGGACGCCAAGCAGCCTGTCAAGGTGCCGCCACCGACAAGAAACCTTGTCGCAACTAGTCGCAGCTCACTTAAGTTGTTGAGCGGACTCAAACAAAGTAAGGGCGCAACTAGCTACGAGTTGGTTCCTCCGCCGCACAGTGTTTTCCATACAAAGCACGGTCGCTCGAGGAAGATAACTTAAAATTTTTAAAACTGATTGCTCAAACTTTAGCAACTTAGCTTTTCTGTCGCTTGCTTCCCGGTAAGGCTTAAACTTCCTCGAACGACGCTTGGTCCACACCATTATCTTCTCCTTTCCCGCAAACTTGTGGGCGAGGGAACCTTCCTTTCTTTGAGAAAGAGAAAGAAGAGAAAATAAAGATATGGAGCCTTATGGCTCGTTATTGCTTACCGAGGTAGGCGCTGCACAAAGTGTCGATAACGATGCAAAAAAAAAGTAGAAAGCATGAATTGACAAGATGTGCGAGCACATGAGCTTTACTTATGCACGGGTCTCATACCGCTTTGTACAAAGGATTACATGCAACATCGGCAAGATTTGTATAAAAGGTGGTTGCCGGAACAGGTTCCGCAACCGCGCTTCTACGGGTAAAACTTACGAAGATGTTCAATGTTCCAGGAGTTGCTCACCGAATGCCATCTTCGGTCTCAGGCATGACAGCGCCAGCCTAGTGACACGCTTTCACCCGTAAGGGCCTTCCCACTTCAAGGCCAACTTGTTGGAATTTTTATGATCGAACGCCGCCAAGAACAAGGTCGCTTTCCTCGAGACTTCCGCATTAACTTTATGCTATGGTAGCGCACAAAGCTTGCTAGTATCGAGCAGCTCATGACAGCTGCCCTCAAGACGGTCTTCCTCAAGGAGCAGCACGTCGCCTTGTCGCAATCGCTCTTGCTCAAGCTCATCATAAGAGAGCACTCGAGGTGACCCGATACGAAGTTCCGTGGAGAGAACTGCCTCGCTCCATAGACTAAAGCGAAGGTGTCCGCCAGCTCGACGGCGTCGCCCCGATCGACCAAAGAACCACCGCAGCTCCTCAATCCAGTTCTTTCCACACTTGTGCAGCTTGTCAAAGTCCTGGTCTTGAGCCCGCAGAACACTTCAGCATTCGCTTCTCGCTTGACCGCTACTTCTGGATGAGCAATGGCGAAGCAGACCTTGGCGCCAAGATCTTGATGTACTGCATGAAGGTGCGGCTCGTGAATTGCGTGTCGTTGTCGGTGATGATCCCGTTAGGATCCCGCCGCAAACAATCGACCAAGAACTTGATCGCCGATCGTGGCTGCCACCTTACTCATCGCTTCCACTTCGCCACTTTGTGAACTTGTCGATTGCAACGCATAAGTATTCAAAGCCCCGACAGCCGGGAAAGGGGCCAGGATGTCGAGCCCCTGCATCAAAAATGGCCAGGATAAAGAGATCGCCCGAGAGCTTGAGCTGGCTGGTGTATCTGCTGAATGGAACCGCACGCTTACACTTGGTTACTTGTGAAGTTGCATCCTCGAGGGCTGTCGGCCAAAGAAACCTTGCCGAACGCTTTGCCGGAAGTGTTTTGCGCCAATGTGGTGACCACATATGCCTCCATGTATCTCTCGCCAACAGCTTTTGTTCGCCTTCCCGTGAATACACTTCAATTTCACGCCGTTGAGTCTTCTTCTTCATGCAAGGTGTTGTCGACAAACTGGTACATACTTGACCGTCGGGCTACTCTTTCCGCTTCTTCTTGTTCTTCGGAAGTTCTCCGTTCAAGGAAACGGACAATCTGCTGTGCCCATGCCGGAGCTTGCGGCTCGACAACAAGGACTAAAGGCACATCCGCCGCTGGGAACATCCGCTTCACGGCGAGAACCTCGCGGCTCACCGAGTTGACGCTCCTCGCAAGCTTGCCGGAGCAAAACTTGTCGGGAGCGCTCGCTTCAACGGAACAAACCCTAGGGCTTGCCGGAGCAGATCGCTCCTCAAAGACCCTTTGGTGTTGATCTTGAGGACCTTCTTGGTGGCGGCTTCGGGAGCTCTCCCGAAAATAGTCACCGAAATCAACTTCCTCTTCTTGCTCGCCCAGCTTGATGGCGCATGACGGTTGAGTCAGTTTGAGCACAAAGATCCCTGGTTCCATTGTAACTTAAGTGCGGTGCACTTCGACAAGCCATCGGCAATGTCGCTCGAGCTCTTGGAACATGTTCCATCCAGAGGCCATCAAAGTGCTCTTCTAGCTTTCTCACTTCATCAACGTAAGCTTCCATCAATGGACTCGATAATTTTGTTCACTTGGCGGACGACATGTCGTGAGTCACCCCGATAATGAGCTTCTTGATCCCAAGGTCTGCTGCGATCCCGAGACCGCAAGCAAACCTTCATACTCAAGGTATTGTTCATTGCTTGCTCCTTGGGAAAGTGCATCCGACTACGCATTTGAGGTGCTCTCCGTGGTGCAACAAATAGCACGCTCAAGACCGCGCCTTTGCAGCGAGAAGGCACCATCAAAGTACATCAGCCACTCTTTTGCTTGCTTCCTTGACGGGATGCTCGCTTCGAATTCTTCATCTTGTGTTGGCGCCCATTCTGCTATGAACTCCGCCAATGCTCGCTTTGGATAGTTGAAGTGCTCTCAAACTTGAGGCCAAAGCTTGATAGTTCCAAAGGCCCACTGACAATCCTGCCTGCTGCTTCGGATTTTGCAAGATCCTCTTCAGCGGAAAACGAGTGACGATCGTGATCTCATGTGCTTGGAAGTAATGGCGAGCTTTTCGAGGCTATGAGAAGGCCGAAAGCAATTTCTGCACACCAGAGTACCTTGACCTAGCCCTCGCAGAAGGGAACCGATAAAGTAAACTGGGCGCTGCACCATTCTTTTCTCAGATCTTCACGCTACCAAGCAGATCCATCTTTGTCGGGACCAGAGCTTGCCGGTGAAGTCCCCGCTTGTCGCTGGATGCATCTCGCCATGGTTGCTGGCTCATCATCCGCCTCCTCTCCGCTATTAACGCAGCACTAACCACTTGATTGGTTGCCGCTATATATAGCAGCAACTTCTCTTGTGGCTTAGGTGCACAAGTGTTGGAGTGGAGGACAGTATCTCTTAAGTCCTCGCAGCAGCCTCCGCTCCGAGTCCATTTCATTGACCTGCATTTTCAATATTTTGAAAATGGCAGTATGCCGCCAAGCAGACCTAGAGATAAACCTGCCGAGAGCAGCTACGCAACCGCAAGTCTTCATACATCCTTGACACGCTTTGGTGCTTCAATCTGCTCAATGGCCTTGATCTTGTCGGGATTGGCTTCAATTCTCACTGAGACACGAAGAACCCGAGAAGCTTGCCAAGGGGACTCCAAACACACACTTCTCGGGATAAGCTTGAGGTTGATCTTGCGCAGATTTGCAAAGGTTTCTTCTAAATCTTGAATCGAGTCGCTTTGTCCTTGCTTTGACCACTATGTCATCCATGTAGGCTTCCACATTTCTGTATTTGTGGCTCAAAAGAATCATGGACTACCCTTGCAAATGTTGAACCAGCATTCTTTAAACCGAAAGGCATCCGTGACGAAACAAAGATGTGCCACATGGGGTGATGAATGCGGTCTTCTCCTCATCCTCTTCTCGCCATGAAGATCTGATGGTATCTCGAGTATGCATCAAGAAATGAAAGCAAGTCACATCCGCCGTGGAGTCAACACTGGTCGATGCGCCGCAAGGAAATGGGTCTTGGGACAAGCTTTATTGACATCGGTAAAGTCGATACAAAGCCTCCATTTCCGCTTGCTCTTGCGCACGACTACAGGGTTGGCCAACCACGAGGATGGAGCACCTCCGACAAGGCCTGCTGCTTCCAATTTCTTGATTTCTTCGCGATGAATTCTTGGCGCCCACCGCTTGCTTCGACTTTCTACTTGACGGGCCGCGATGAGGACAGACGGCAAGATGGTGCTCGACATTTCCCGGAACACCGGGATGTCGACGGTTGCCACGCAAATACGCCGACGTTACCAGCAGGAAAGCAACGAGCGCGCTTCCTATTTAGGGTCGAGAGTGGCACCGATGGTAAAGGTACCACCAATGCCATCCTCCTTGGCGACACCTTCTTGGTCTCTCGTGGAGCTACCATTGTCTTCTTACACTTGCCGGTGGAGCTCGATGGAAAGGCCCTCGACGGTAGCGCAGCACCAAGAGGTGCACTTGCCGGAGTGGCATCGTAACTTTGTCGGACTTGGTCTTCTTTCTTCGCCCGGAGCTTCAACGGCAAGTGACTTGCGATCTATTGCGGCTGCTGCTTCCCGTAGATCTTGTCACGCAGATAAGAGCATCCTTCTTGTCACCAGGACAGAGATGACACTTATCGGGCCTCGCATCTTCAAAGATGTTGTATGCATAGTGAGAGGCTGCCATGAATTTGGCCAAGGCCGACGGCCGAGTATCCCATTGTAAGGCAATAGAAAGTTAGCAACATCAAAAGTGACCTCTCAGTCCTGAAGTTCAACTCGCGCCAAATGTCACCGCAACGTGATATTACCTTCGCTTGCTCCTTCCCGGATTGATTCCTTGAATGTGCCGGCTCTTCGAGCTCGCCATCGTGATCCGGAGTTTCGGAGTACCGCGAGGAGATCAGGTTCAAGCCGCCCCGCCGCTAACTAGCATCTTAGTGACCTTGAGGTTGCGGATAGTTGGTGAAACCAACATCGGCAAGCACCCGACCGCAGTTATGCGATCGTGGTGGTCCTCAATATCAAAGATGATAGGCGGTTGGACCATTTCGAGGCTTGCGGACTCGACGGGTGGTTCTCGCCGCATTGACTTCCCGCACCCACCGCTTGAGCTGGCGGTGTGAAGTATGCGAGAAGCACCGCCATCAACGCACAGACCTCTGTGGGCTTTCTCGAACTCCTGCTCATCGGTCTCGGCATCATCCATATCTTCATCGCCGCCGCCATCTTCATCCTTGTCGCGCCGCTGGGAGATCTGTCTCTTGGCGATGCTTGGCCTTGCCGCAGCCCTCCCTCGCCGGGCGCTTTTTGCCGGCCTCCAGCACCTTCCTGGCCTTTTCCCATGTCGCGTCAGATTCAGCCTTTTGTTGCTCGACAAGCTGCTCGACCTTCTTGCAGCTCGAGGTCATGGCCCTTGGTGCGTGGATCTTGCAAGATCGCTTGTTGGTGCCGCCCCGCTTGTCGGCGATCGCCACAACCTGGTAGTTGGTGCTCGCGGTAATCTCCTCGCCGGAGCTACCAGCTTTGGCTTTCTTGGCGCCACATCTGCTGTCGGACTGCTCAACGACTAGCACATCTTTGCCTTTCTTCTTCCCCGTTGTTCCGCCGCCGGTTTTTCTTTGCCGGGCAGCCTCCTCACTATCGATCCTCCCGCTTCAGATTCTCTCCGGGAGTTTCTCCTTCCTCAAAGACGCGCACACTTGTCGCCAGGCATATAGCTCATCGACGCCTCGATCTTGCACATCGCCATCTCCTCCCGTGATCTCGTGGTTTCGCACGCTCGATGGAACGCGCTGATTATCGCGGGCAGGTGGTGGACATCTGGGATGTTGTGCCAGACGTGGCTGAATCTCTCAATGTACTTAAGCTAGGGTCTTCCTTCCTTCGGGCGAGCAGATGAAGGTCGCCTCTTGGCCATGAGGCTTGTGGTCACCGTAAAGGCGCCGACAAACTGATGGCATAGGTCTGCCTGTGGATATGGAGTTGTCCGCAAGTGCATGAGCCAGATCTCGACATTGGGCTTGAGCACCAGCCGAAGTAGTTGGCCAGATCTTGTCGCGTTGCCCCGCCGCAGCTCGCACCGCGATGGTGTAGATGCCGAGGAACTCCGACGGATGCGACTTGCCGCCGCATTTCTCTCGCACGTCTGCTTGAAATTCATCGTGTGGGCCACCGGACTTGCCGCAGTTCACGAGTGAACGCAGGGCAACCTACCGCAGCACGGCAAGTCGCCGTTCCCCGGTGCATGCATGTCGACAGAGGGCCCAGCGCGCTGGTCCGATTGACGCCGCTTTTCTTCGGGCGCTGGCGCGAAGTTCGAGCATCTTCTTGCCGTCTGCTCATGAAGAATCTTGGCGCTGATCGCGACGAGCTCGTGGATCTGATGATGCGTGGAGCCGCTGCCGAGGTGGATCCGCGAGTCGGCGATCTTGGCCTTCGGGTGGAGAGTGCATGGTGGTTGCACTTACCAGTTTGCCGCCATCGCTCGCGCTCGGTAGTCCCGCCGCTGCAGCGATGTACTGCCGTCAAGGAGTGCCGCCGCTGGCGGCCGATGAGACTTCGAATGGTGGCCTCCATTCATCGATCTTGTCTCGCTGTTGGAGGGTAATCCAGAGAGTTGAGCTCGCACCAAAGCTTCTGCCGGAGTGGTGGGCGCAAGTGGCGAACGGCGCGAGAGCGGATATGCTCGGACTTCTAACTATGTTAGAAGGAGCAGATCCCGCCCAGAGACCGTGGTTCGCTTTGCCAAAGCATGTTGGCGCATGCTGGTCTTGAGTACCCCGAGATCCACCAACTCGATCTTGGTCCACCGAATGTATGGCACCGGAATACCATGACTCGCCGGTCCCGCTGCCTCCCCGAGATGGGCGCTGTGCATGTACGGACGCCGAGGTCTGCGCGGCCTTGTCCTTGGACCCGCAGCACTGTGGCCTCGCCGATGTTCGCTTCCGCCGGCGTTTACCCCACCACCCGCTTGTTCGTGGTGGTGGATCGACGGACGGAACATCTGCCGTCAAGCCTTCTTCTCCGTGGCATGTCGATGAAGAAGATGAAGATCTAGCTCGTGAACGCCGGATCAGGTTCACACAACCTCGACGCCTTACCGGGCGTACAAAGATGTCGGGTAAACCGATCCACGAACACCTATGGGACCGGCGGACCGAGCCCTTTCGTTCGGGCGGGGGTGGAGATCGCACGAAGAGCAGATTGAGGCGGCTTATGAGCAGTTTACCCAACTTCGTAGCTCTCCGAGAGATAACACTCCTACCGCTGCATGTCTCGAGTGTATTGAGTTCTTGCTCGGGAGCTGGAGTGCTACAAAGACACACTAGCTGCTAACGAGACCGAGCGTGGAGTGTTTTTCTGCTTTCGAACCCACCTCTACGCTATGCATGGGCCTCCTTTTATATGCTAAAGGGTCTCCGACAGGTGGCAACGAGACAAGGGTAAAATGGAAAAGGAATTGCGGTTGGTACAACTACCTGCACAAAGGTATTATACCTAACCCCGACGGCAGGGGACAAAGGCATTAAATGCCCGCTCACGCCGCCCAAATAGTGCAAAAGGACCGCTGTGGACGCCACCGCTGCCACGATGGCAATCTTGTCATTGCCGCTGTTACATCACAAGACCGCTGGTCAAGACAGCCTTCTTGCCACGCCGCTACCGAAAGGCCCTGTGGTGACACGCTGGTGGATGTGCCGGAGCGCTGGCACGGAGGGTAGTCGCGCAAGCGCTTTGCCGCGGTCGCTGTCTTGTCGCGTCCGGAAGCTTGTCGCCATCGGGCCTCGCCGGACGCTGTGGCGCTCCGCGCAAGTTCCTTGAGATGCCTTGTTATCTTCCCGCAAGCCTCTTGCCGGGCCTTGTCTCTTTGGCTTGAATACTTTGTTCTTGAATGGCTCCAAAGGAACCACGGAGGACCTTGGCGGTCACCCGCAAGCCTTGCCGCTGGTGTCGCGAATCGCCCCGCACAAGTTCGGGATACTAGGTACCCCTACTCTAGTTCACCGACAAAGGGTCCCTTTACTCTATTACTTTTCCACTTCATTGATCTCGAAGAAGTGACAAGAAAGCTACGGGCATATACCCCTGCCCCTGAGGAACAAAGCCACCTCAACAAGCTATATTCTAAATCGTTAAGCCTCACAACCCTTTCCTCTCAGATCGGACCTTTCCCGCTTCCTTACTTTCCTTCCTCATTCAAACTTCAAAAAGTCCTTCCATGAATCTAGGAAGGAAAACCACCTCCGACTTCACCAAGTCTCCCTTTTTGGTCGAAGGTTTCAGGTCAAGATCCTTTTTCCTATCTATTGAAGATGCAAACAGAGATGCTTCTTCCTCTTCGTTGGAAGTGCAAGAAGAAATGCGGTAAATAGGAGTTCCATCTAACACGCACTCGCCCCACACTCCAGCTAACTTCAGCATCCATACTCAGCTAGGAGGAAGGTGCCGGGGACACTATGAACACACATGTACTTGGTTGACTTCACGTCCCGTCTCACAACCAGGTAAGACCAAATAAACAAACAGCTTGCTTGCCCAATCCCTATTGAGAGGATTTCTTGATCTTGAACTTCCTTTTGTAGCTCCACTCACAAGGACTTCATTTCATCCGCAATGAAGCTTATACCACCACTTGGTCAGTAAGGGCTGATTCAAAAAAAGATCAATCACCCCCTTCCCTACTTCAATGGAAAAGGGGGAATCGCCCTTTCACAGCTGCCCCTCCATAAAATTTATACCTATCCTTTCGCCTAAGATGATCATGAACGAAGACAGAGAATTGCGTAGATAGGAGGAGGAAACGAACCAACCCGAAAAAACAAACAAAAGGGAATGAGAGAAATGATCGGAATGATTGAGGAAAGAAAGAGAATGGCGGCCCTTTCCTTTCGCCTCAGGGGCATCATCGTCGGGACAAAGCTTCGAGGGTACTTCCATATCTAGATATAGAGATAGATGATGATAGAGATCTAGATCTTTCTATAGATAGATCCTTTGAGAAATTTCTATTGATCTGCTTTCAAGGTCTATGAACAAGAGAGATCCAAAAAATCTCCATGTAAAAAAAAGAGATGAATAGATAGGGCTGAGCCGATAGCAGGACTGGGCACGATGATGGGGCGAGAGAGGGAAAACCTTCTTCGGGATGGATCGAAAAGTGACCTCCGCTCAGCCCATTTACTTCCTTCCCTCGATAGCTCAGTGACTCCTTCCCCTTTTTCCCCAAATGAATTAGCTCGAACGATGAATCCTGCCCTCCTGCTCTTTCTTTCTCATTGAATGAACCATCGCTCGACGCCTTATGCCTATGAATTCAATGATTTAAGGGCCCCTGGAGGAAAATTCAAAGAAAGCTTCATCAAGTTGGGCCTCGGTTCAATCTTGTCGATTCTACCTAGACATGGCTCAAAATGAAGGGGTAAGGCCAAGTGTAGGACCTTGAGAAGAGGTGTCTAGAGGGGGGTGATTAGACACTAAGTACCAAAGTTGCAGTTTTAAGTTTCTTTAAAGTTTGAGGAGTTTAGGCACAAGTTTAACATTCACAACATATAGCAAGCAAGCATGCAAAGAGTATATGAGCAGCGGAAAATAAAGCATGCAACTTGCAAGAATGTAAAGGAAGGGATTGGAGGATTCAAACGCAATTTGGAGACACGGATGTTTTTGGTGTGGTTCCGATAGGTGGTGCTATCGACATCCACGTTGATGGAGACTTCAACCCACGAAGGGTAACGGTTATGAGTCCACGGA
>JAHIAM010002246.1:0-29657 GCA_021605205.1 Aegilops longissima | reverse complement strand
CGTTCACATACACATGCTTCAGCTTCAGGCATATATATAGACCCATCCAACACTCTCCCACTTCTTCTCTCCATGTGACACGCACCTCTAAGTACCATAATCCTCACTCCATCATAGGCCTGCTTGGATCCATGGGTTAGAGTTAGTTTGGATTAGTTTGAGTCAACTAACCCAAAAAGATCCAAACAGAGGGTTAGTTTGTTAGATGCATCTAACCCATCCAAAAGGTGCTTATTTGGGTTAGTTCTTCCGGGACCACTAATAAACACTTTTTCTCTCTCGCCTCCCTCGCAGCAGTATCCTCTCCCACTTCCTCAAGCTTCGCGCCCTCTCCCTCTCTCCTCTCGCACCGCCTGCAGGAAGGTGCTCTTGTCAGATCTCAGGTACTCCATCTAACCCCGCCATCCAAACACCTATTTACTTAGAGTTAGTTCAGGGTTAGTTCAGGTTAGAATCTAACACTCAACCTCTAACTGAGTTAGAGTATCCAAACAGGGCCATAGGCGCAAGCACTCCCTCCTAAGTATGATTATCTCTTACTAACCATCGAACACACGATTGTCTCCTTCCATCCATACGCCTATCTCATTATCTCTCGGCATCTTCTATCGCGACACACCTTTGTCACTCGATCTCCCACCCATGTAATCCCATCACGATTCTCCGTGTGGATCTCTATGACAAACATACACTCTCTCCCCCCATGTTCAGAGCATTTTCTCCGTATCGCCTCTCTGACACTTTCTCCCTTGTTTGTCAATTCTCTTGGCCACGTGCATAGGGCTTTGCTCTTCTTGGTTCCAAACAACCACACACTATCTCCTCACCTTGCTCCGTTGTCGAAGATGCATGTGATATGTTTGCATAAGACACGATGCTTTCTTCTTCTATCTTTTATCGTGTGTTGTTCATGTCTCTTTCACACACGCACACACACTTTTTTCACTCTCTCTCTTCTCTAGTTAGTGACTGGCACATCCATAAGCATATGGAAAGCTGAAAAGTCAAACCTCGTAAAAGTTTGACCTGTATGTGGAGAAAAATATTTACATCCGGAACGATCACTAGATTCATCACAACATGTATTTACTTCATACTATCATTTATCTTTGGTATTGTAGATATAAGTAATTTCTTTATAAACTTGGTCAAAGTTTCAAAAGTTTGACTTTAAGAAAATGTTGGAACTATATTATCGAACCGAGGGAGTAGCTCTTTTCTCTCTCTCTCGCTATCTCTCACGGGCCTCTTCCACTCACTGAACTCTATATCGATCAGATTATATGCCAACCGTCGTTGTATAGCTCCATATATTGTTTAGTCGACTGTCAACTAATCCACATGCCGCCTTGTCACTCGTGTTCGTATCTTCGCAGCCGCCCATGTGGCAAAGGTGAAAAAATAAGTAACTAGAGGCCCATCCACACGCCGTGAAGTAAAACAGTTGAAACCACTGGGTAGCACTGCACGCTAGTAAATTGAGGGCGATTGAGGACAAACTTTGCGTATGGCGATCAGACTCACAAGACACCACCACCTAGGGGCATGCATGTATGACGACTCAAGACACCCAGCACACAACACACACCAACACGCGGTACACCGGCTACCACCGTTGAGATGGACGGTGAGGCAGCCAAGCGGAGGCGGCTCGAGCTAAAACCGCATCCGGCGTAGCCTCGATTCATCAAGAGCCTCCTCGACGACATGTTGCTCGTCATCATCGGGCCCCACCAAATCTCGCTGCAGCCGACTCACTTGCTCTTCCCCGGGCGCGCGCCTTCAGCGCCAGGCCTTCAATTTCACTGCCGACGCCTTCCTCTCACGATTTGGGATTGTAAACGACACGTTGAGGTCTCCAAGATCACTTTGCATCGACGACTCTGGCCAGCCAGACGCCTGACATCCGTGATGTTCGGGCATCAACCGCACAGGTCCAGTTCCAAGTTCGATGAGTGGTTCTTATATCCTCCATAGATCAGCCCATGAGAGCTTCCACTTTTAGCTCGGATTTGCTGCTCGGCCTCACCAGCCAGTCCGCTCCTCTTCACGCCAACGTCACACGCCGCAACATTCTGCGCCTCGCTATCTTCCATTAGATTCAATGTCCATACCTTCCTTCTTCTCCCTCAACTCAAGCAAATTGACTCTTCGACGTTGTCAGCTCGAAGAAGGCTGCGACACTATTCTCGTGAGTCTGATATGCATTTTAAAGTACCTCGCCATCTTGAGCAGATCCACGGGTTCATTAGCCTCCACATCGCCGACGAATCTCCGATGGATTTATGTGTCTTGCAGGCCCCACAACAAGACATCAATTGGGAAGAGATCACTCCAGCTGTTCCATCATATGGTCATTGAGAATGCGCCTTTCCTTGAGAGATTGCTTGTATCGGATCTAGAAGGTCCAACAAAAATCAGTATCATTGACGCTACCGAAATTGACAAAGACCGTGTACTTGCCTCGCCAAATTCTCCTAACTCTTTATTGGATCTCGAATTCATCGTGCACAACACTATCATATTCTTCTTCGCCTTCTTGAAATTCATTTTTTAATTTCTTCTTGATGTATTTATGACCGTCTTCCAGTAAATGATTCCCACAAGCTTGACCCAATGCATGCGATGCTGGAAGATCTTAGCACTAAAATCTATCGACCTCAATCTGACAAGTTGTTGATTCCTTACATGCTTTCCGGCACGGAGAAGCTACTCATCGAGGTGAAACTTCTTTCCTATGAGTAAACGGTAGTCACAACGTAAGCTCAATTTTTTTGTAATTTTCCCAAATTACATATGACAAGCAAAGTGTTCAAAATTGCATCTACGCACCGCACCGAAAGAAATGTTTTTAGTATTTTTCCTCACGGAATCTGCATCGCTTTTTATGCTGTACTACTATAGTAGCCTAGGCTAGTCATAGTGGAAAGTAACTTAGACTACTCCAAAGAATCCTATGGTTACCCTAAGAGCAAGTACTACCTCCGTCCTGCTTTACTCTTCCAATTTGTAGTATCAAAATTTGAACATAGATTTAATCGACAAAATGTTAATGCATGTCACTAAGTACTATATTGTTGGATTCAGATTTGAACATAATTTCAAATGGTGTAATTTTTAGTAGACATGCATTGGCATTTTCTTAGGGAAATCTATGGTGTTCATACTTAATATTTAGTATTCCTTCAGATTAAATTCTTGTCTTTACATTTGTTTAGACATAATGTATCTAACACTAAAATGTAACTAGATACATCCGATTTTTAGACAATTTTAAGACAAGAATTTTGGGACGGAGGGAGTACAAAAGTGGGCCATGTAGGCCAAAACATGTTCCAAATTCACTTGTGATGCATTTGCATCGATGCCCTCCTTTTCTTCGGTGCCCCAATCTGATCACCTACTTTGTTCGCATTAAATTAACTCACGAATGAAAAATGCGTGGGAGAGAGAGAGAGGACCGAGGTAAAAAAACACTTGTTTGGGAGAGTGAGTTGTGGGTGAAGTTGGTTTGATTGATTTCTTTATACATGTGGGTCTGTCAGCATAATAGTGCCAACTCTCTCACATCGCGAGAGCGGTGCCAAAATCTTTTGATTTGACATCATGCGTATTATGTGGCATACTTTATTAAATATGGCATCGATCACATAGTGGAAGGCAACAAATGCCCAAGCTCTTCATGCAGTTCCTAGTTAAATGAGAGGAAACAGAAGAGAGAGAGAGAGAGAGAGAGAGAGAGAGAGAGAGAAAATATCACTAGCCAGCCAACCCTATCGTATGAGCTGAATGATATTGGTACCTCTGATGACATCGGCAAATTTTATGCAGCCAGCTGCTCTAATATGTTCTCTTCTTTTGCGTATAAAAAAGACCCAAAGTGAAAAAATGTGCTGCACTATAACAATCTCATCGAATGCCTTGATCTCCATCTTACAGTAAATTGATTTGATCGACTACCGAGGTAGCACATCTGAGATTAAATTGGCCAGTGTTCTTTGTTCCGAGGCAAGTGCGCCAAGGTAATGAGGTTTCATGCCTTCAGCAAACAATGAATGGCGGTTGATCACCGCAAGCGCTTCTAAGTTTCAAAATGACAAAGTCTCTGCATTATGAATTTGTTTTTGAAACATCAAGTGGCCAAAGACTCAAAACTTATCTGCCCATTAGTGACTTGTCGTATGTGGATTTTAGTTTTACGATAATGCTGCATCCACCTAAAGTAACATAAGTTCTTACGAAACTTCCTAGTAATTCCCTTCAGAGGGTGCAGCATTACTCCTAACATTTGTAATATCGGTTTGAAACTTGTAATATTGCCGTGTCCTATTCCCCGCATTTTCAAAATCCTGCGAATCAAACAGGTCCCGAAGTTGGTGATGATGTTGTGCCTCCCATCTTTCACCAATAGCCATCGGATCTAGATCCTGACGATACAAACCAAGCTTCTCCATTTTGCAAAAAGATGGCCGTGACTTGTTCCCTATTTACAAACAACTCTGTCTCTCACAATCAGCACTTATTCCAAGGTCAGTGGAAAAATTTGCGCGATGTCACTGCCGGAGCCATCCAACTTCAATCTTGGTGTTTCACAAGAATGCACAGGCATCACGCATCGGGAAATTATGTCAATGGTGGCTAGTTGTAAAGGTGCTAGCTCTACAGCCATTATGATAGTGATCCTGCAGACAGTGAGGCGGACTATGGTATGCTTAACACGGTGCCTATACTCGTGTAATATCTCGGCGCAGGTCTTGTCACTTCACCGTGAGGAGCAGCACGTAATAAGTCGACCAACTGGTAGTACAAAGGTTAGTAATTCTTACTACTACATTGGTAGTACTACTACTAGTACTAGTAGCACCACCGTGATGGATTTAGGAGTACTACAACGCCCATCTGGATTTTAGTATTTGACTAGCAATATTCAGTACTACTTCCATCTCAGAATAAATACATGGTGTTTTATTCCTTTACCGCTAGAGAACTTAATGTTTTTTTGCTAACTAGAGTACTAATAGGATTACATGCAATGAACTAAACACCGCATGTCATGTTTGGTAGTCTCAAGTCATTGAAAGCATGCACTCACTCCACATCTCTCATTGGTTGATATGTCACGTAAATAAGAAACAAGGAGGGAGTTAATGCACCGTGCCTAAGTGTTTTGGGATTATTTGGTCTTCAGAAGGTGACTTACACAACATTTTTGTTTACATGCATTAACATTTTATTAGTTAGATCAAAGGTCAAAATTTAAGAAATGCAAAGGGGGCCAATAAACCAGTAAACATGAAACTTCTCTCTTTGGCCCCAACTAGAGGTCCGTGAGATGACTATACCAAGACCTGCACAGAGGGGGATGCAGCTTCATGGATTTATGGTTATAACTGCTTTTGGTGAATGACACGGGCTGGGGGGTGGCTGGCCCACTCATCATATCCAAAGGTGTGCATTAGAGGGCCGAGGAGTAGTACGAAATCCTCACGCGACCCACGCACGCTAACCGAGGGCAAGAGTGATCAATCAAATCGCAAGATCAGCTTGACTAGAAGCTAAGCTTAGACCCATGGAGGCGGAGCGTGAAGCATCACCGTTGTGCCAGATGGTTCACGGCGTCGCCCGCGCGCCCGCAGATCGAGGAACGCCTCCTGTAGTATTTTCTGAGGCCGCCAGGCGTAGGGGCCGCTTGACGACAACTTCGCTCTTGTTCGATGAGGTCCTCGCCGGCTTCTCGACAAGTTCACCATCGCCAAGAAGCTCGCGGACGACTTTGACGAAGCCTCTCCTGACGCTACTCTGCTCGCGATGCTCACCACACCTCAATACGGCTACTATGGTGAGAACCTTCGACGAGACTGGTGGCCCTCTGGCGACCGCTCGCCATCGAGCCGGAGAATTTACACTCGAGGTCACACACGGCTACAGCGCTCAAGCAAAGAAGACACCATCGACATAATCACCCACGCTCGCAAGCAATCACCCCCAAGCGACTACTACATGCAAGAGGAGGACGATTGACGCTGGCCTTCTTGGACCATGCAGGCAACCCTTCGACGACATCTGCTCATAAGGACGATGAGTCGCCATTAACGCCGCTGCTCCTCACACGCCGGTTGGTGACCGCGACTAGGGCGTGAGGATGTCGCGATGGATCCGTATGTATTTTATCTTCCACAAATCCATGTAGTAGCATATGATACTACAGTAATTATCTTACCTTTCGTGATCAACTTCATAATTTTCAGACGTATCTATGCATGAACGGCGCTGTAACCAAACTTCTCATTACTCTAGGCAAAATCGTTATTTTCTATCTATCGGTCGCGCCATGTAGCAGTAACCAAATTTTACATGTTACGAAGTCTGCAAGGAAAAGCCTGTCGTCATTCGCACCCCCCAACACGGCTGGTTCCAAGACGCCGCTTCGCTGGAATGCGGTGGTGTTGCATTTTCACTTACAAGTGGGACCGCAGCTTGAGCAAACCGACTATCGGCAAACCCCACCGGCACCCCTGCTGATGGCTGAGAAAACAGGAGGGAGAAGAGATGGCTGTAGCACTGACTCCAAGAAAATTGGGGTTTGATGGGACTCGTGTGGGTGGCGGTGCCGCATCGCCAGACGTGAATGCTAGTTATGGCCCATGCCACCCCACTATATCGAGCCTATATCGAGGCACGAGAACAAATTTCCTGCAGTCTCGTGCTCACCCCTCCTCTATCTCTTCTCACCAGCCAGCGGACACGCAGAGCCAATCGATATGTTTGCTCATATGCGCCCCATATGTCGTGAAAACGCAAGAGGACCTAATCAACTCCCGTGACATCTTTCACCTCGACGTGCGGGTGATGAAAAACAAATCCAATAAAGATCTTCGTGGTCTTGGAGTTACTTCAAGAGTAGTAAGATTCTATTTACAGCTTTAACCCAAGATGCACATCTCGTGGCTTCAATCTCCACACTATTTTCTTTCATGACACCACCTGGATGTCGGATGTCCCACTTGGTCGGCAAAAGGTGGAAGAACCCGACCAAATCTTCAGGTTGTGCTCGGATTAGACTATTTGTGCTAACTTAAATTTTTATTAGGTATTCCTCCATTCCAAAATACTTGACTTCCATTTGTCCAAAAATGGATGTACCTATATACTAAGTCATGTCTAGATACATATCATATACATATATATATATATATATATATATATATATATATATATATATATATATATATATATATATATATATATATATATATATATATATATATATATATATATATATATTGACAAATAGAAGGCATGTATTGTGCAACGGAGGGAGTAGAATGGATGCAAGTTTTTGTATTTACAAGAAGAGTACATCCATATATTGATAGAGCGCAATTTAGTAGATGTTCTATCACTTTTAGCTAGCATGAGGCTAGAGATGAGATTAGTGCACTTGTTGATACTCCTACTAGAATAGAGTCTAGACATGAGACTAGATGCTAGGAAGCAACGCCTACTTCTTTTACACTCAAGAAGAAAGAAGCACGTAAGATCGAGCCTCCGCACATCAACAATGAATGCATCGAGAAGGCACTAATCCAACTAACAGTGGAGTAGTAAAATGTATTCTTGTGGTTCTTGTTTTCTTTGGTCTTGCTTTTCTAGTCAAAATTATCATTGAGTTCGTGCAAATGGAGGTCCGTTTTAGGTCGCATGCTGGAGTTACTCCTTACAAGTGGGACCGTGGTTATGAAACCGATCATCGCAAACCCCCACCCGCCCGGCTGTAAGGATGGCTGAAGAGATTGCTCTAGCACGGACTCTAAGAAATAATATGGTGTCGATGGAAGTCGTGGTAAGTTATGCAAAGCAGCACTTCAGACGTGAATGCTTGTTCTCGCCCATGCCACCCTACTACTCCTACTTCACTTACTCCTACTATATAGTATCGAGGATTCGAGGTGCTGGTTACGTACACACCAACACATTAACATATGGCTACAAAGAAAACACCCACTGACGCGCCAAGTACATGTGAAGCTAGTACAAATAGTGTACTACTATTGTTGATTGGCCTCATCCGATAACCTCGCTGCAATGCACGACAATTATGTATTCGAAAATATTTTTTTGCCTCGCGCGCCACTCACTCAGAGAAGCGCATCAAAGCCATCTATAAATTTAGTAAGTTTATCACATACATATCATTTTATTACATACAACAGGTCATCAACCCACATCGACAACAAGGATACATTATAAATACTAAAGTTTTCACCACACAACAAATAACAGTAATGAAATGAACTTCAACTCAACCATTCCTCAAGGCCGAAATGCTTGCTTTTGAACCACAAGTGATTCTCTCGACGGCCATCCATTGTCGATCTAGAGACCAACACAGACTGATCATCCGTGTTGAAGCGCCTACTATATCAAGCCAGTGGTAGGGAACCACCCAAATGTCTCGAGGTATAGACACGGTTGCTTCTCATAAATGGTAGTAACGCTTGTGTCAACAATGCTTGATCGCTTTTCACCATCATTGGATAGTTTTGTCCAAGGAAGAGCGAGTTTCTCCAAGACTATCAATTCTGTACTGTGGAGAAGGAGTTACGCTTAGCACACTAGTATCCATCCCGAATACCATGCAACGGGTGTTGAATAGGTCCGGAGAGTGCGACCATGGGAGACTACACCTGCTTCCTTTAGTCTGAATATCATCAGTGGGCTGTATACACACAAGAAGAGGTGATCCATCTGAATTAGTTGCTAGGCGCCAAAGAGTATATGGGCGCCTGTCATTTCGTGATCGTGATCACCATCACTACATCACCCCTTGGTTATAATTTTTTCAAGTATAGGTGGTGGAATGTTCACAGGACCTTGGAAACACAAGAAGAAGGTTAATTAGTAAAGGGAAACTTGTTAACCCGCATGCATGTGGATGAAAACAATTATAAATATGGTGGAAGATAAATGTACCAAAACTACGAGGATGCTATGTAAAAAAAGGCTACGACTGGTGGCAAGAAACACAAGGCCCTCAGATTGAATTGCATCACAAGACTCATCCGCAACGTAAACTGATTTTTGAGCAACATCCATCGAGTCAAACCACCAAGGACTGCAACAAGCTTGTCAAGATAGCAACAACTTCATAGTTTTTGTAATTCCAAGAGCGGTTGGGAACTCGATAAATTGCTATCTTCCGTAGAAGACAATCACCATGATTGTATTTGAACGCATGTATAATACCGTGTGTGCTCAACCTCCTCGGGCAGTCTGCTGAGATTTTGGAAGTGGAACCCGGTCACGAGTGTAGACATTCACAAGTTCCCACCAGAAGTTGGACCCAATGTAAACAACCCAATATCCATTTGCGCTTGCCCAAGCCTTGCCCTCAAGCCGGCGGCATCTTAACATCATACGTATCATCATCAAGCCGCATCAACTTCTGCAGGGTACAGGCCTCCGTCGGGACAGCCATCATCGTGGTCAGCGCGAAGAAGATAGGGAGATCAAACCGCCTTTTGACTTTTGGGTTCCTTGTAATGATGTTATTAGTTGAGTTGAGAATGGGCTGGAAAGAACCTGCCATGCTAGCCGAGGTGATGACGCCGACCAATCAATGAGTTCCTCCACCACGCCATCTTTCAGATCGGGCAAGAATAACGGGTCGCTGCCGCCTGTTCTCTCCATGGAGAAGACGATCGAACAATGGCATAAGAAAGGGTGAAGGGCTGAAGGAAAATGGAGGAGGGAGAGGAAGAGCGTACATAATAGTTCCAAATCAAGAGGGAAAGGCGAAGAGTCAGTGGACGGTTGCCAGTTTGTCCTGGTTCACGGAAGTTGCGCGGCGCATATCACGTCTGCTCGAATAAATACTCCTACTACTCTGTCATTGCCTCAATCGATATGTTGAACGGGACCACATGTTAACTAAACATGGTGTGTAATTCTCTCGCAAAATGCAATCCGGCCACATTGTCCCGAGGTGCCGCATTAGTTATCGACCTTTTATTTTTTAATGGCATGCCATTCGGTTTTGAAGCACGACTAACTCGGCATCAGACGCAGAGAAAATATAAACTACTCTACCACTAGTCCACCTCCAAAGATTAGTAGTATAAAAAAGATATATAGGTCGGAGCTTCAGGCTGGCAGCTTTGCCAAGGGCTGCCCACTTGCTTCTCACACTACCACCCTCTCTCCAGATCTAAAAAGATGGCCCCTCTCCCTCCTCACCGATGGTCACAGATCCACCGGAAGAAAAGGACGCGGCAGCGCTGACGATTTATCGTCGGGCGAAGCGAGGTCATGCATCGACGACAAGGCCGGCCCTTCCTGCACTCTAGCGCCAAGGCGGATGGCCTCCCGCCCCAAGCTCATTGCCGAGTGTGTGCGGAGGACGATGACCATGAGCGAAGCTTACTTCCCCTACCCTCGTGTATGCTACCTCTTTTTGAACCATACCCCTTGTATCTATTGCCCCATCCGCCACGCTGCTGCATGTGGATCTTTTTCCACTCCACCATTGTCGGCGCTCTGGAACGGGGTCCCTGGACTTGCTCTGCTCGCGGCCTGCGTGGCTCAAAGGAGGCCCGTGATGGCCCATCTTCATCAACACAGCTTCAAGACCTCGCGAGAGGCTGAGATTGGCAAGGATTTACCAAGAGCTTCTCGTGCACGGCCTGGCCAGTGGCTCATGAGGAGGCGGAGAGTTCAAGGCAGGGTACCTCATGAGGTGCCCCGTGGACGGCTGCCATGATTTACCAAGGCGCGCCGGGCGCCAGCCCGCTTAACGCCCTTCTTTTCCTCTTTGGCAAAGGGAGCAAGCGCAGTAACGAAAGCATCGGGCAAAGGCATCCGCTTTGCAACAGATCAAGACCAGCCCCAACGGGCTGGAATGCAGCCATCAGGAGCCCAAGCAAAGGCTATCACCAGAGCGCTTTTAAGGGCGAGGACCAACTTTAGTCAGGATAAGTGTACCCACTGCCCTTCAAATTGGCCAATTGTTACGCCTTTCCCACCAATATTTGGGAGAGGCCCAGGCCTTCGCTCTATATAAGTAGAGCTAGCCACCATAGTAGAGGAGAGGATGGAGCATTCGAATCCTGAGAGGAGAGAGAGAAACCCGCCTCCTCAGTGCTAGGACGACTGGATACCACTTAGCAGTTCATCACATTCCACCAAGAACAGTATCAAGCAGGCTGTTCTTCCCTCAGATCGTTTCTTCATCAGCCCTGCAGAGGCAATCCACGCGCCACACATCGGAGTAGGGTATTACACCAAGATGGTGGCCCCGAATCCAGTATAAATCTTAAGGCCTCTTGTGCTGTTCTTGTTAGTAGTTTAGGTCCTCATGATTCATGCGAGGTACGAGACGGTGGAGGGTTGGATCTCCGCCAAGCACCCCTGTAGTTCAAACCTTAAGGGTCTGCTGAACTCGAATCCGACTTTTTGGCGCTGCCAGGGTGCGCTGAATCCGCCTTCCGCCACCTCGTGGTCCGTCAGATCGCCATCGCCATGACTGGCACTGCTGGCAACCCCGACCTTGGGCGGCGTGGGTTCGCCCACGCAGAGCCGCTCACGGGCGACCTCGCGCTCCATGTAGCTCGGGTTCGTTAGGGCGCCGGGCCGCTGGGCGACGCCGGATAAGCTCGCACGGTTTCACACCGTGGACAAAGCGCGCCGGCAGCAAGAGCTCTTCAACCATGCCGCGACCACATCACCGTACACCGGCCGAGCAAAGGAACTCGAGGGCCGCGCCACAGCGGGCTCCGAGAGCTGCAGCGCGCAGGTTGGCCGGAGAGCGGCCGCGACGCGGCAGCGAGCGAGTGGCGGAGCCTCCCGGCTTCGCTACCGGGGCTCACCCATTTCGCACCCAACTCCCACTCAGCCGAGGGCGACCCGCACGGGGTTCCAGACGGGCTACCGCTGGCTCCAAAGCTACTCCAACACCGCGGAGCAAGTCAAGATCGGGTCGGCATGGTTGCCTCACTTCGCCCATGGAGAAGAAGGACTGACGATGCACGGCCTCCGGTGGACTGGCTGTACACCACCCCACGCATGATGATCGAGTGAAAGCAGCAAGGCACGCCAAGCACTACGGCGGGCTTCGGATGACGGGCGCCGAGGAATACGCTTTCCACATGATGGACCAGGCACCCGCATGAGGGAGAACAAGACTCGCCTCAGCCCCAACTGGGGATGATGGCGCCGAAGCCGCTTCAGAGTCTCGAGATGGTCCCACCGGTCACGCCAGGCGCACGTATTATCGGCACCGCTACTTCCTCAAGAGCAAACATACGCTACCATAGGTCGCAGGAGGCACAGGTCGCCACGACGAGCGGCTGCCCCGGGCTCTCAGCAGCCTCCACTCTGGAGGGGGGGGCGCAGGGGCTGCCGGAGAGAGGCAGATCCGCATCACCACCGGGCGTCTCGAGCAAGGCGCTCGTGGAGGTAGGCCTCCGCTGGGAGGTGCCTGTGGCCTGCCTCGGGCGGAGGACCCTGGTCGCTCGGGGAACACTGGCATCAGCCTACCCCACCGGGCGCGCCCCGGTTTCCGGGCCACAGGTGGCACTAGAGTGTGGCGGCAATGGGCCCTCGCCCTGCGGATATGAAGCAAGGCTGCATACTGTGAAGAAGGCCCAAGGCTCGTGAAGCTCGCCGCCTCGACACTCCTCACGAATTTACGAGGCTGCAGCACGCCCGAGTCTCAGGGTGCCACCTCAGGCCGGGCCTTCCATACCAGAGAGCAGACTTATCTCCTGCATGGTGAGAAGACGCCCAAGACTAGACTAGGTGCTTGACGCGCCGCTTTCTGCTTTCATTTGGTTCTTCCTCTCGGCTGTCCTTTTCCTCGTTGGATTTAAGTTGAATTTGAGCTTGAAGATTTATGCGTATTCGGGAAGGGTGCTTAGTCTCGCTCGAGCAAATCCTCATTTCAGCCATAACTCCGCCTCAGCTTCGCCTCCCTCATGAAGCCTCATGAAATGCCAAAGCACAGCTCTGCACTGGCCGCAAATTGCCACGCCTCTCGGGAGGGTTTTGCTGCAGGTCCAACGGATTCAATCGATGGACACTCAGACGCTGCAGCCACCCATAGGCTATCTCGAGGTTCAGTGACGAAACAAAGGTAAACCATCGAACTATGCTACCACTTAGACAACCACTTGGCACTAGCGCATTTTGCCATGTAACACCAGCTAATACGAGAACACAAGTCTTACATGAGGGCTCCTCCCAAAATGCTCTCACCTCCGCTGTGCCAAAACTGAGTTCTATTCATGCAGGTAATGAAGGAGGACAATAATTAATCACCGGACAAACTCTCAATGCCCTCGTCAGAGCACCTCCCGAGCTGCTGCCATGGCCTCAGCCCGTCATCATCACCGTGATCGCTTGGTGGCGTCTGGTTGTTCACCACGCCTTCATCATGCGCCACCACCATGCCACCACAGTCCAAGCGGCGTCTGGACGAGGGCATCCACGCTGTCTTCACCCGCAGCGTTTGTGTCGCCTGCACAGCTCGGGAATCAGCGATGACTGCGCTAAAATCAAGGTGAGGGTCCATGTCCCGAGATGGCTCAAGACACGAGAGAAGGCGCGCCAGCAGCGCGCTCTCTCTCCTCCACCAACTCGTCTGCCCCCGACCGCATCACGCTTTCCACGCCACCACGCTGCTGAAGAAATCAAGGTTGCCGGGCGAGTTAATCACAGGCGGCACGCTTCAATACCGCAGATATTATCCAAGGCTACGTTAGCTTTTTCCTGAAAGGCATGAGCATGGGACGGTGCTGTGGCTCCAAGATTCGCCACCACGATTTCGTCTGTGATTCTGGCGCGCAACAGCCTCGGGCCTCCTCCACTGCCGGGCGAAGAAGGAGCGCCGACCGAGAGGTGGTGGACTCTCCAGGTTGTCTCGAGGGCGCCTCAAGAGCATCGGCCCGCCAAGGCCACCTCCTCCAGTTCTGGCCTCACAGCAGGTCCCGCCTCAGCCTCGGCCTTGATCAACCCCAACCGGCTTCAAACTCAAGGCCGAGGTCTCGAGCGCCACGACCACCCCACGGCGACGACCTCCATGACGCTGGCTTCCTGCATAACCTCATCTCCGCCTGCCCGCCAAGCGCCTCGGCTCTAAGCCAGATTGCCACAATTGGGGAACGCTGCGAAAATAAAATTTTTCCTACGATTTCACCAAGATCCATCTATGAGTTCATCTAAGCAACGAGTCATGGGAGAGAGATTGCATCTACATACCACTTTGTAGATCGCGAGCGAAGCGCTCAAAAGAACGGGATGAAGTAGTCGCTCGCTGTGATCCTATCACCGAGATCCTAGCGCCGAACGGACGGCACCTCCGCTGCTCAACACACGACGGAGCGGATGACGCCTCCTTCTTCTTGATCCAGCAAGGGAAAGGAGAGGTTGAGGAAGATGGCTCCAGCAGCAGACGACGGCGTGATGATGGTGGAGAGGCAGATCTCACAGTGGCTTCGCCAAGCACTCAACGGAGGAGGAGAGGTGTTGGGAGGGAGGGGCTGCGCCTGAAGTGTGTTGCAGCCATCCCCTCGCCTCTATTTATAGGGAAGGAGAGGGGCCACCCCTAGATGGGATCTAGAGGGGGCGGGCCAAGGGAGGGGCTTGCCCCCTGCAAGGGGGCGCCTCAGAGCCCCCAACCCTAGGCGCATGGGCCCTAGGGGAGGGCGCCCAGCCCACTTTGGGCTGGATCCTTCCTCATACAGCCCATAAGCCCTCCGGAGAGGTGGCCCCCGTTGGACCCCGAACCCTCCGTGGCCCCTGATAATACCGATATGCCCCGAACCTTTCCGTGACCGTATGACGACTTCCCATATATAAATCTTTACCTCCGACTATTCCGAACTCCTCGTGACGTCCGGATCTCATCCGGACTCAAAAACATTCGTAATCACATACAAGTCTTCCTAATAACCCTAGCGCCACCGAACCTTATGCGCCGACCCTACGGGTTCGGGAGATATGTAGACATGACCGAGACGGCTCGGTCAATAACCAACAGCGGATCTGATACCCATGTTGGCTCTACATACCCTCGATGATCTCATCGGATGAACCACGATGTCGAGGATTCAAGCAACCCCAGATACTATTCCCTTTGTCGACGGTATAGTTACTTGCCCGAGACTCGATCGTCGGTATCCCAATACCTCGCTCAGTCTCAAGCATCGCAAGTCACTTTACTGCATCAGAATGCATGATCCCGTGACTGCACACTTGGTCACTTTGAGCTCATTATGATGATGCACTACCGAGGGGCCCAGGATACCTCTCCGTTATACGGAGTGACAAATCCTAGCCTCGATCCGTGTCAACCCAATGACACTTTCGAGATACCGTAGTGTACCTTTATAGTCACCCAGCCACGCCAGACGCTTGGTACACCCAAAGCACTCCTACGGTATCCGGAGTTACACGATCTCATGGTCTAAGGAAGAGATACTTGACATTGGAAAAGCTCTAGCAAAACGAACTACACGATCTTGTGCTATGCTTAGGATTGTCTTGTCCATCACATCATTCTCCTAATGATGTGATCCCGTTATCAACGACATCCAATGTCCATAGTCGAAACCATGACTATCTATTGATCAACGAGCTAGTCAACTAGAGGCTCACTAGGGACATATTGTGGTCTATGTATTCACACGCATATTACGATTTCCGGATAATACAATTATAGCATGAATAAAAGACAATTATCATGAACAAGGAAATATAATAATAATCCTTTTATTATTGCCTCTAGGGCATATTTCCAACAGTCTCCCACTTGCACTAGAGTCAATAATCTAGTTACATTGTGATGAACCTAACACCCATAGAGTTCTGGTGTTGATCATGTTTTGCTCATGAAGAGGTTTAGTCAACGGATCTCATGACATTCAGATCCGTATGCACTTTGCAAATTTCTATATCTCCATCTTGAACATTTTCACGGATGGAGTTGAAGCGACGCTTGATGTGCCTGGTCTTCTTGTGAAACCTGGCCCTTGGCAAGTGCAATAGCTCCAGTGTTGTCACAGAAGAGTTTGATCGGCCCCGACGCATTGGGTATGACTCCTAGGTCGGTGATGAACTCCTTCACCCAAATTGCTTCATGCGCTGCCTCCGAGGCTGCCATGTACTCCGCTTCACATGTAGATCCCGCCACGACGCTTCGCTTGCAGCTGCACCAACTTATCGCTCCACCATTTAACATATACACGATCCGGTTTGTGACTTAGAGTCATCCAGATCTGTGTTGAAGCTAGCGAGACGTAACCCTTTACGACGAGCCTTCGTCACCTCCATAAACGAGAAACATGTCCTTTGTCCTTTCGTGTACTTCAGATATTCTTGACCGCTGTCCAAAGGTTCCTTGCCGGATTACTTTGGTACCTTCCTACCAAACTTACGACAAGGTTTACATCAGGTCCGTACACAAGATGGCATACATAATAGATCCTATGGCCGAGGCATAGGGATGACGCCATCTCTTCTTTATCTTTTGTCATGGTCGGACATTGAGCCAAGCTCAATCTCACACCTTGCAAGACAGCAAGAACCCTTACTTGACTGATCCATTTTGAACTTCTTCAAAATCTTATCAAGGTATGTGCTTTGTGAAAGACATATGAGGCGCCTCGATCTATCCCTATAGATCTTGATGCCTAATATGTAAGCAGCTTCTCCAAGGTCCTTCATTGAAAAACTTTTATTCAAGTAGGCCTTAATGTTGTCCAAGAGTTCTATATCATTTCCCATCAAAAGTATGTCATCTACATATAATATGAGAAATGCTACAGAGCTCCCACTCACTTTCTTGTAAACGCAGGCTTCTCCATAAGTCTCAGATAAACCCAAACGCTTTGATCATCTCATCAAAGCGAATGTTCCAACTCCGAGATGCTTGCACCAGCCCATAAATGGATCGTTGAGCTTGCATACTTTGTTAGCATTCTTAGGATCGACAAAACCTTCCGGCTGCATCATATACAGCTCTTCCTTAAGATAACCGCTATGGAATGCTGTTTTGACGCCCATCTGCCATATCTCATAATCATAGTATGCGACAATTGCTAACATGATTCGGACGAACTTAAGCTTCGCCACGGAGAGAAAGTCTCATCGTAGTCAATTCCTTGAACTTGCCGATAACCCTTAGCGACAAGTCGAGCTTTATAGATGGTGACATTACCATCTCGCGTCCGCCTTCTTCTTAAAGATCCATTTGTTTTCTATCGCCACGATCATCGGGCAAGTCTGTCAAAGTCCATACTTTGTTTTCATACATGGATCCTATCTCGGATTGCATGGCTTCAAGCCATTTGTTGGAACTGGCCCGCCATCGCTTCTTCATAGTTCAAGGTTCACCATTGTCTAACAACATGATTTCCAGATAGGGTTGCCACACCACTGTGTGGAACGTGTCCTTGTGGACCCACGGGTTCAAGAGCAACTTGATTCAAGTACCTTGATCATCATCATTAATTTCCTCTCCAATGGTGTAGGCACCACAGAACATTTTCCTGAGCTGCACTACTTTCCGGTTCAAGAGGTAGTACTTCATCGAAGTTCTACTTTCCTCCCACTTACTCCTTTCGAGAGAAACTCTTTTCAAGAAAGGATCCGCTTGGCAACAAAGATCTTGCCTTTGGATCTAAGATAGAAGGTATACCCAATGGTTTCTTTGGGGTATCCTATGAAGACACATTTTCCGACTTGGGTTCGAGCTTTTCAGTTGAAGTTTCTTGACATAAGCATCGCATCCCCAAACTTTTAGAAACGATAGCTTAGGTTTCTTTCCAAACCATAATTCATACGGTGTCATCTCAACGGACTTAGACGGTGCCCTATTTAAAGTGAATGTAGCTGTCTCTAGTGCGATCCCCAAAATGATAGTGGTAAATCGGTAAGAGACATCATAGATCGCACCATATCCAATAGAGTGCGACACGACGCTCGACACACCGCTACGCTGAGGTGTTCCAGCGGCGTGAGTTGTGAAACGATTCCACATTTCCTTAAGTGGTACCAAATTCGTGACTTAAATATTCTCCTCCACGATCTGATTGTAAGAACTTTATTTTTCGTCACGTTGATTCTCTACCTCATTCTGAAATTCCTTGAACTTTTCAAAGGTCTCAGACTTGTGTTTCATCAAGTAGACATACCCATATCTACTTAAGTCGCCTCGTGAGAGTGAGAACATAACGATATCCTCCATGAGCCTCAACGCCATTGGACCGCATACATCGGTATGTATGATTTCCAATAAGTTGGTTGCTCGCCCATTGTTCCGAGAACGGAGTCTTGGTCATTTTGCCCATAAGGCATGGTTTGCATGTGTCAAATGATTCATAATCGAGAGACTCTAAAAGTCCATCGTAATGGAGCTTCTTCATGCGCTTGACACCAATGTGACCAAGGCAAAGTACACAAGTATGTGGGACTATCGTTATCAACTTTAGATCTTTTGGTATTCACACTATGAATATGTGTAATATTACGCTCGAGATTCATTAAGAATAAACCATTGACCATCGGAGCATGACCATAAAACATATCTCTCATATAAATAGAACAACCATTATTCTCGGATTTAAATGAGTAGCCATCTCGCATTAAACGAGATCCCGATACAATGTTCATGCTCAAACTTGGCACTAAATAACAATTATTGAGGTTTAAAACTAATCCCGAGGTAAATGTAGAGGTAGCGTGCTCACGGCGATCACATCGACCTTGGAACCATTCCCGACGCCAAGATCGTCACCTCGCCCTTGCCAGCCTCCGCTTATTCCGCAGCTCCCGCCATGAGTTACAAATATGAGCAACGGCACCGTATCAAATACCTGTGAGTTACTATGAGTATCGGTAAGGTACACATCAATTACATGTATATCAAATATACCTTTAGTGTTGCCGGCCTTCTTGTCCGCTAAGTATTTGGGGTAGTTCCGCCCAAAGGGTCCTTCCTTTGCAATAAAAGCACTGCCTCGGCTTGGGTCCATTCTTTGACTTCTTCCCGCAACTTGTTTACCGGGCGCTGCAACATCTTTGCCGCCCTTCTTGAAGTTCTTCTTACCCTTGCCCTTTTGAACTTAGTGGTTTTATTGACCATCAACACTTGATGTTCTTTCTTGATTTCAACCTCGCTGACTTCAGATTGAGAATACTTCGGAATGGTCTTCACCATCCCCTGATATTGTAGTTCATCACAAAGCTCTTGTAGCTTGGTGGGAGCGATCAAGGATTCTGTCAATGACCGCCTCGTCCGGAGGTTTATGTCCACTGGGACAAAGTGTTGTGCAACCCAGTACATTTTGAGTATGTGCTCACCGAAGAACTGTTTTCTCCATCTTACAACTATAGAACTTGTCGGAGACTTCATATCTCTCGACCCTGCATGAGCTTGGAAAACCATTTTCAGCTCCTCTAACATCTCATATGCTCCGTGTTGCCTAAAACGCTTTTGGAGCCCCGGTTCTAAGTCAAAGCATGCCGCACCGAACGAGGGAGTAATCATCAAGACGAGACTGCCAAGCATTCATAATGTCTTGGTTCTCTCGATGGGTGCATCACCTAGTGGTGCTTCTAGGACATATTGTTTCTGGCTGCTATGAGGATGATCTCGTGTTCCGGACCCAGTCCAATAGTTGCTGCCATCATCTTTCAGCTTGGTTTTCTAGGAACGCTGAAGTTCATGTTGACATGAGCGCTGGCCATTTGATCTACAAGACATATTTTGCAAAAGTTTTAGACTAAGTTCATGATAATTAAGTTCATCTAATCAAATTATTTAATGAACTCCCACTCAGATCTGACATCCCTCTAGTCATCTAAGTGTTACACGATCCGAGTCGACTAGGCCGGTCCGATCATCACGTGAGACGGACTAGTCATCGCCGGTGAACATCTCCATGTTGATCGATCTTCCATACGACTCGTGTTCGACCTTTCGGTCTCTTGTGTTCCGAGGCCATGTCTGTACATGCTAGGCTCGCAAGTTAACCCTAAGTGTTCTGCATGTGTAAATCTGTCTTACACCCGCTGTATGTGAACGTAAGGATCTATCACACCCGATCATCACGTGGTGCTTCAAACGCATTTAACTTTAGCAACGGTGCACTTAGGGGAACACTTTCTTGAAATTATTATAAGGGATCATCTTATTTACTACCGTCGCCTAAGTAAACAAGATGCATAAACATAATAAACATCACATGCAATTATATATAGTAGTGACATGATATGGCCAATATCATATAGCTCCTTCGATCTCCATCTTCGGGCTCCATGATCATCTTCGTCACCGCATGACACCATGATCTCCATCATCGTGTCTTCATGAAGTTGTCACGCCAACGACTACTTCTACTTCTATGGCTAACGCTTAGCAATAAAGTAAAGTAATTTTACATGGCGCTCTTCAATGACACGCAGGTCATACAAAAATAAAGACAACTCCTATGGCTTCCTGCCGTTGTCATACTCATCGACATGCAAGTCGTGATTCCTATTACAAGAACATGATCTCATACATCACAATATATCATTCATCATTCATCACAACTTCTGGCCATATCACATCACATGACAATTGCTGCAAAAACAAGTTAGACGCCCTCTAATTGTTGTTGCATCTTTTACGTGGCTGCAATCGGGTTCTAGCAAGAACGCTTTTTACTACTTAATAACCACAACGTGATTTTGTCAACTTCTATTTACCCTTCATAAGGACCCTTTTCATCGAATCCGCCCAAGTAAAGTGGGAGAGACAGACACCGCCAGCCACCTTATGCAACTAGTGCATGTCACCGGTGGAACCGGTCTCACGAAGCGCACGTAAGGTTGGTCCGGCCGCTTCATCCCACAATACCGCTGAAGCAAGATAAGACTAGTAGCGGCAAGCAAGTTGACAAGATCTACGCCCACAACAAAATTGTGTTCTACTCGCAATAGAGAACTACGACAGACCTAGCTCATGATGCCACTGTTGGGGAACGCTGCAGAAAAATAAAAATTTCCTATGGTTTCACCAAGATCCATCTATGAGTTCATCTAAGCAACGAGTCATGGAGAGAGATTGCATCTACATACCACTTTGTAGATCGCGAGCGAAGCGCTCAAAAGAACGGGATGAAGTAGTCGCTCGCCGTGATCCTATCACCGAGATCCTAGCGCCGAACGGACGGCACCTCCGCTGCTCAACACACGACGGAGCGGATGGCATCTCCTTCTTCTTGATCCAGCAAGGGAAAGGAGAGGTTGAGGAAGATGGCTCCAGCAGCAGCACGACGGCGTGATGATGGTGGAGAGGCAAGATTCGGCAGGGCTTCGCCAAGCACTCAACGGAGGAGGAGAGGTGTTGGGAGGGAGGGCTGCGCCTGAAGTGTGTTGCAGCCTCCCCGCCTCTATTTATAGGGAAGGAGAAGGGGCTGGCCCTCTAGATGGGATCTAGATGGGGGCGGCGGTTAATGGGAGGGGCTTGCCCCTGCAAGGGCGCCTCGTGGTTTCCCCAACCCTAGGCGATGGGCCCTAGGGGAGGGCGCCCAGCCCACTTTGGGCTGGATCCTTCCTCATAGAGCCCATAAGGCCCTCCGGAGAGGTGGCCCTCCCGTGGACCCTGAACCCTCCGTGGCCCCTGATAATACCGATACGCCTCAACCTTTCCGTGACCGTATGACGAGTTCCCATATATAAATCTTTACCTCCGACTATTCCGAACTCCTCGTGACGTCCGGATCTCATCCGGACTCAACAACATTCGATAATCACATACAAGTCTTCCTAATAACCCTAGCGCCACCGAACCTTATGTGTAGACCCTACGGTTCGGAGACATGTAGACATGACCGAGACGGCTCTCGTCAATAACCAACAGCGGATCTGGATACCCATGTTGGCTCCTACATACCCTCGATGATCTCATCGATGAACCACGATGTCGAGGATTCAAGCAACCCCAGTGATACTATTCCCTTTGTCGACGGCATAAACTTGCCCGAGACTCGATCGTCGGTATCCCAATACCTCGCTCAGTCTCGATACCGCAAGTCACTTTACTCGCATCAGAATGCATGATCCCGTGACCAGACACTTGGTCACTTTGAGCTCATTATGATGATGCACTACCGAGTGGGCCCAGTGATACCTCTCCGCTATACGGAGTGACAAATCCCAGCCTCGATCCGTGTCAACCCAATGTACACTTTCGAGATACCGTAGTGTACCTTTATAGTCACCCAGCCACGCCAGACGCTTGGTACACCCAAAGCACTCCTACGGTATCCGGAGTTACACGATCTCATGGTCTAAGGAAGAGATACTTGACATTGGAAAAGCTCTAGCAAAACGAACTACACGATCTTGTGCTATGCTTAGATTGTCTTGTCCATCACATCATTCTCCTAATGATGTGATCCCGTTATCAACGACATCCAATGTCCATAGTCGAAACCATGACTATCTATTGATCAACGAGCTAGTCAACTAGAGGCTCACTAGGGACATATTGTGGTCTATGTATTCACATGTGTATTACGATTTCCGGATAATACAATTATAGCATGAATAAAAGACAATTATCATGAACAAGGAAATATAATAATAATCCTTTAATATTGCCTCTAGGGCATACCTCAAGGGGTCCCTTCGGCCTCGGGTGGCTCGGTCCGCCTGCCCGCCACTTGAGGAGGAGTCGCCTACTGATCGGAAGGCCTGCCACCACCAATCGGATTCTCGCGAAGCCTCGAGACCAGTGTGGCGAGCCCCATTCATCAAGATAGGCATCCTGTCTACTGATCACCCCTCGCTCCTAAGCAGAGGTACATCAGTATTCTCCTTCGTACCGGATGCCACCGGGGTTAGGATCGCCACAGATCGGGAGCACTTTCTTAGCGCTTTCAGCGCCGTCTTCCTTCCTGGAGCCTCATAACGATCACTAGGTCTGCTGGCTAGGCCCACATCCGTGGGAATGGCGATGAAGAGGAGCAATGCGGCGATTCAGAAACTCCTTCACCACCCACAGCCACAGCTACAAGCGACCAGGAACGTGAAGCGACGCCAGACAAAGATTTACGAGGCTCCGAAGCGCCTCCTGCCCCAGCCTGAATTGGGGACAGCAAAAGAGTATTTGCTCAGAGTAGCGGGGGCTGGGCACCCCACATCCACGCACAACCACCTCGTGGAACTCAGCCGCGGGCGGAGGCAGATCAAGTCAATCCTCGAGGCTGCTGTCCCCAAGGCCGCGATGAAGCTCACGCACGGGCGAGCATTGAGCGGGCCGATAAGGCAGTTAGAGAGAAGTGGCGATGGCAAGGTAAACCCAGGGAAGGATGCCCATCATCGCCTCACAAACGGGCGTAAGACCGAGAGGAGAGTAATGGACCTGTGACCCGTATGCACCATGTGGATCTGACAATGGGAAAGCACAACATTGAAGAAATTAGAGAAGGGGAACGAATCACGCCTACATGGGGCCAAATAAATACCTGACCTAGGTGACTATCCTATCGATGCGATGGCGGACATGGAAGTGGCCGTCAGCCCTCTCAAAGATTTTTGAAGGAGGTGGCCAGAGCCGAATCGACCTTGCCCAAGCCCTCCAGATTGAGTATGATCGACGATCCGACAATGGACTTTTAGAAACGATAGCTTAGGTTTCTTCCCAAACCATAATTCATACGGTGTCGCCTCAACGGATTTAGACGGAGCCCTATTTAAAGTGAATGTAGCTATCTCTAGAGCGATCCCCAAAATGATAGCGTAAATCGGTAAGAGACATCATAGATCGCACCATATCCAATAGAGTGCGACACGACGCTCGACACACCATTTACCGAGGTGTTCCAGAGCGTGAGTTGTGAAACGATTCCACATTTCCTTAAGTGTGTACCAAATTCGTGACTTAAATATTCTCCTCCACGATCTGATCGAAGAACTTTATTTTCGTCACGTTGATTCTCTACCTCATTCTGAAATTCCTTGAACTTTTCAAAGGTCTCAGATTTGTGTTTCATCAAGTAGACATACCCATATCTACTTAAGTCGCTGTGAGAGTGAGAACATAACGATATCCTCCCGAGCCTCAACGCTGATTGGACCGCATCACATCGGTATGTATGATTTCCAATAAGTTGGTTGCTCGCCCATTGTTTCCGAGAACGGAGTCTTGGTCATTTTGCCCATAAGGCATGGTTCGCATGTGTCAAATGATTCATAATCGAGAGACTCTAAAAGTCCATCGTAATGGAGCTTCTTCATGCGCTTTGACACCAATGTGACCAAGGCGGCAAAGCACAAGTATGTCGGACTATCGTTATCAACTTTACATCTTTTGGTATTCACACTATGAATATGTGTAATATTACGCTCGAGATTCATTAAGAATAAACCATTGACCATCGGAGCATGACCATAAAACATATCTCTCATATAAATAGAACAACCATTATTCTCGGATTTAAATGAGTAGCCATCTCGCATTAAACGAGATCCCGATACAATGTTCATGCTCAAACTTGGCACTAAATAACAATTATTGAGGTTTAAAACTAATCCCGTAGGTAAATGTAGAGGTAGCGTCGACGGCGATCACATCGACCTTGGAACCATTCCCGACGCACATCGCCACCTCGCCCTTCGCCAGCCTCCGCTTATTCCGCAGCCCCGCCGTGAGTTACAAATATGAGCAACGGCACCGTATCAAATACCCGGAGTTACTACGAGTAATCGTAAGGTACACATCAATTACATGTATATCAAATATACCTTTAGTGTTGCCGGCCTTCTTGTCTGCTATATTTGGGGCAGTTCCACTTCAAAGGCCCTTCCCTTTGCAATAAAAGCACTCGCCTGTGCTTGGGTCCATTCTTTGACTTCTTCCCGCAACATCTTTTGCCGCCCTTCTTGAAGTTCTTCTTACCTTGCCCTTTTTGAACTTAGTGGTTTTATTGACCATCAACACTTGATGTTCTTTCTGATTTCAACTCTCCTGACTTCAGATTGAGAATACTTCGGGAATGGTCTTCACCAACCCTGCATATTGTAGTTCATCACAAAGCTCTTGTAGCTTGGTGGGAGCGATCAAGGATTCTCCAATGACCGCCTCGTCTGGGAGGTTTATGTCCACGGGACAAAGCGGTTGTGCAACCTGACATTTTGAGTATGTGCTCACCGACGTAACAGTTTTCTCCATCTTACAACTATAGAACTTGTCGAGACTTCATATCTCTCGACCCGGCATGAGCTTGGAAAACCATTTTCAGCTCCTCGACATCTCATATGCTCCGTGTTGCTCAAAACGCTTTTGGAGCCCCGGTTCTAAGTCGTAAAGCATGCCGACCGAACGAGGGAGTAATCATCAAGACGAGACTGCCAAGCATTCATAATGTCTTGGTTCTTCGATGTGTGCATCACCTAGCGGTGCTTCTAGGACATATTGTTTCTGGCTGCTATGAGGATGATCTCGTGTTCCGGACCCAGTCCAATAGTTGCTGCCATCATCTTTCAGCTTGGTTTTCTAGGAACGCTGAAGTTCATGTTGACATGAGCGCTGCCATTTGATCTACAAGACATATTTTGCAAAAGTTTTAGACTAAGTTCATGATAATTAAGTTCATCTAATCAAATTATTTAATGAACTCCCACTCAGATTGACATCCCTCTAGTCATCTAAGTGTTACACGATCCGAGTCAATAGGCCGTGTCCGATCATCACGGAGACGGACTAGTCATCGCCGGTGAACATCTCCATGTTGATCGATCTTCCATACGACTCGTGTTCGACCTTTCGGTCTCTTGTGTTCCGAGGCCATGTCGTACATGCTAGGCTCGCTGGTTAACCCTAAGTGTTCTCGCATGTGTAAATCTGTCTTACACCCGCTGTATGTGAACGTAAGGATCTATCACACCCGATCATCACGTGGTGCTTCAAACGACTTAACTTTAGCAACGTGCACAATTAGGGGGAACACTTTCTTGAAATTATTATAAGGATCATCTTATTTACTACCGCCTCTAAGTAAACAAGATGCATAAACATAATAAACATCACATGCAATTATATATAGTAGTGACATGATATGGCCAATATCATATAGCTCCTTCGATCTCCATCTTCGGGCTCCATGATCATCTTCGCACCGCATGACACCATGATCTCCATCATCGTGTCTTCATGAAGTTGTCACGCCAACGACTACTTCTACTTCTATGGCTAACGCGCTTAGCAATAAAGTAAAGTAATTTACATGGCTCTTCAATGACACGCAGGTCATACAAAAATAAAGACAACTCCTATGGTTCTGCCGTTGTCATACTCATCGACATGCAAGTCGTGATTCCTATTACAAGAACATGATCTCATACATCACAATATATCATTCATCATTCATCACAACTTCCGCCATATCACATCACATGACAATTGCTGCAAAATAAGTTAGACGCCTCTAATTGTTGTTGCATCTTTTACGTGGCTGCAATTGGGTTCTAGCAAGAACGCTTACCTACGAATAACCACAACGTGATTTTGTCAACTTCTATTTACCCTTCATAAGGACCCTTTTCATCGAATCCGCTCCAACTAAAGTGGAGAGACAGACACCGCCAGCCACCTTATGCAACTAGTGCATGTCACCGGTGGAACTGGTCTCACGAAGCGCACGTAAGGTTGGTCCGGCCGCTTCATCCCACAATACCGCTGAAGCAAGATAAGACTAGTAGCGCAAGCAAGTTGACAAGATCTACGCCCACAACAAAATTGTGTTCTACTCGCAATAGAGAACTACGATAGACCTAGCTCATGATGCCACGTTGGGGAACGCTAGTAAAATAAAATTTTTTCCTACGGTTTCACCAAGATCCATCTATGAGTTCATCTAAGCAACGAGTCATGGAGAGAGATTGCATCTACATACCACTTTGTAGATCACGAGCGGAAGCGCTCAAAAGAACGGGATGAAGTAGTCGCTCGCCGTGATCCTATCACCGGAGATCCTAGCGCCGAACGGACGGCACCTCCGCTGCTCAACACACGACGGAGCGGATGACGCCTCCTCCTTCTTGATCCAGCAAGGGGAAGGAGAGGTTGAGGAAGATGGCTCCAAGCAGACGACGGCGTGATGATGGTGGAGAGGCAAGATTCGGCAGTGGCTTCGCCAAGCACTCAACGGAGGAGGAGAGGTGTTGGGAGGGAGGGCTGCGCCTGAAGTGTGTTGCAGCCTCCCCGCCTCTATTTATAGGGGAAGGAGAGAATGGCCCCTCTAGATGGGATCTAGAGGGGGGCGCGCCAAGGGAGGGGCTTGCCCCTGCAAGGGGGGCGCCTCGGTTTCCCCCAACCCTAGGCGCATGGGCCCTAGGGGAGGGTGCCCCAGCCCACTTTGGGCTGGATCCTCTCATACAGCCCATAAGGCCCTCCGAGAGGTGGCTCTCCCGTGGACCCTCGAACCCTCCGTGGCCCCTGACAATACCGAGATGCCCTCAACCTTTCCGTGACCATATGATGACTTCCCATATATAAATCTTTACCTCCGACTATTCCGAACTCCTCGTGAGATCCGGATCTCATCCGGACTCAACAATATTCGCAATCACATACAAGTCTTCCTAATAACCCTAGCGCCACCGAACCTTATGTGTAGACCCTACGAGTTCGGGAGACATGACCGAGACGGTCTCTCCGTCAATAACCAACAGCGGATCTGATACCCATGTTGGTCTCTACATACCCTCGATGATCTCATCGATGAACCACGATGTCGAGGATTCAAGCAACCCCAGATACTATTCCCTTTGTCGACGGTATGTTATTTGCCCGAGACTCGATCGCGTATCCCAATACCTCGCTCAGTCTCAGCTATCGCAAGTCACTTTACTCGCATCAGAATGCATGATCCCGTGACTGCACACTTGGTCACTTTGATCTCATTATGATGATGCACTACCGAAAGGGCCCAGGATACCTCTCCGCTATACGGAGTGACAATCCAGCCTCGATCCGGTCAACCCAATGACACTTTCGGAGATACCGTAGTGTACCTTTATAGTCACCCCATTCGCCAGGACGCTTTGGTACACCCAAAGCACTCCTATGGTATCCGGGAGTTACACGATCTCATGGTCTAAGGAAGAGATACTTGACATTGGAAAAGCTCTAGCAAAACGAACTACACGATCTTGTGCTATGCTTAGGATTGTCTTGTCCATCACATCATTCTCCTAATGATGTGATCCCGCTATCAATGACATCCAATGTCCATAGTCGAAACCATGACTATCTATTGATCAACGAGCTAGTCAACTAGAGGCTCACTAGGGACATATTGTGGTCTATGTATTCACACGCGTATTACGATTTCCGGATAATACAATTATAGCATGAATAAAAGACAATTATCATGAACAAGTAAATATAATAATAATCCTTTTATTATTGCCTCTAGCTGCCCCTCAAGAGCATCGCCAGCGCTGCCACCCTGGCGGGTCCTTCGGCCTCGGGCGGCTCAGGCCTCCCCGCCCGCCACTTGAGGAGGAGCCGCTTGGCGATCGGAAGGGCTGTCACCACCACCGGATTCTCGCGAGGCCCTCGAGACCAGCGGGCGCAGCCCCCATTCATCAAGATAGGCATCCGTTCACCGATCACCCTGCTCCGGCAGAGGTACATCAGGCCCTTCGCGCGATGCCACCGGGTTAGGATCGCCAACAGATCGAGCACTTTCCTTAGCGCTCAGCGCCAGGTCTTCTTCCCGGAGCCTCATACGATCACTAGGTTCGCCAAGGCCCACATCCGTGGGAATGGCGATGAAGAGGAGCAATGCGGCGATCAGAACTCCTTCACCACCTTGGGCGCCCACAGAAGCGACCAGAACGTGAAGCGACGCCAGACAAAGACGAGCCGAGGGCTCGAAGCGCCTCCGCCCCACCGAATTGGGGACAGCAAAGCAGGTCGGCTCAGATAGCGGGGGCTGGGCACCCCACATCCACGCATAACCACCTCGTGGAACTCAGCCACGGGCGGAGGCGATCAAGTCAATCCTCGAGGCTGCTGTCCGCGCGCGATGAAGCTCACGCACGCGAGCATTGAGCGGGCTCGAAAGGCGCAGAGAAGAAGTGGCGCAGCAAGGCAACCGAGGGAAGGATGCCCATCATCGCCTCACAAACGAGGCTAAGACCGAGAGGAGAGTAATGGACCTGTGACCCGATGCATCATGTGGATCTGATAATGGGAAAGCACAACATTGAAGAAATTAGAGAAGGGGGAACAGTCCCCCATGTGGCGCCAAATACCGACCTAGGTGACTATCCTATCGATGGCAGTGGGACATGGGCCAGGCCTGCCCTCCAGATTCGCTGAAGGAGGTGGCCAGAGCCGAACCTGACCTTGCCCAAGCCCTCCAGATTGAGTATGATCGACGATCGACAATGGAAGGCCAGGCAAGGAGCAAGGCGGAGGCACAGGTTTTTCCTTCCCTTCTTCGCCGGAGCCATGGCGATCGAAAGGGGAAGGGGGATTTGAGATCGGATTGGGAATGGAAGTCGAGTTCGAGAGAGGGAAGAACTAGAGCGCATAAGCAGCAGAGAGGGGAACATGATGTGTGCAAGAGCGTGTCCGCCTAGCAAGGCACGTAAATAAGGAG
>JAHIAM010002245.1:0-22746 GCA_021605205.1 Aegilops longissima | reverse complement strand
ACATTGCATATTCCAGATTCTACAATGGAATGCACATGTATTAGGTTATGCCATGTATGATGATGCCTAAATGTACAGATAGTGCAGAGGATTCATCATTGCACGCACAATTGAATTGCAGGTTAAGGGCCGCCGATTCCGCTTTTCAGGCATATTGTCAAAATAAGCCATAAAAGATGTAAAGAAGTCATTTTTGAGTTATGGGCTTGGGCTTAACTAATTTCGCTTTGAGGGGGGTGTTTTGCAGAACCTCACTAAAAATTGAAGGAATGGGAATAGTGAAATGACTCTGTTGTTCCGCCTATATTACACTCAAAATGTAATCACGATGCCCGTGTCACACCTAACCCTCAAGTAAAACAAACACGCAAGCATTCATTGCCCTGCCCGCTTGCATCTCCTCTCCCTTTCTCTACTCGATCCTCGCCTGCAAAGACTAGGGTTCCTCCAATGAGCCATCGCCATCGGGTCCCATCTGACCTGGTCCTCGACGATGCTATGTCCAGCTAGGCTACATGGCCATGGTAGGGGCAAATCTCCCCGCTGCTCCTCCTCAGCGCCGCCTCATTCTCATGGTCTCCAAAGCAGCTGCTCCATCGTGGTTCGCCCAACACACTACTCCGGCGGGCGCTGCACAACTATGGCTGATGCCACACTGCATGCAAAAGGCACCTTGTTCCCTCCTCCTCCTCCTGTGCCATGGCCTTGAGGTGTCTGTTGAAGGATGAGCTCATCCAACAAGGTGAGGATCTCTCCGATTTTTTGCCAAATTTTCATTCTGATCCACTATACAATGAATTGCTATGAGCTGCTTCTCGCGCTGCTATATGATGCATTGCTATGAGCTGCTCCTATCGCTGCTATATGATGAATTGCTATGAGCTGCTGCTGTATGATGAGTTGCTATGAGCTGCTGCCGCTACTATATGATGAATTGCTATGAGCTGTTGCTCTGCTATATGATGAGTTGCTACAAGCTGCTCTTGCTGCTGCTATATGATGAATTGCTATGAGCTGCTCCTGCTGCTGCTATATGATGAATTGCTATGAGCTGCTCCTGCTGCTGCTATATGATGAATTGCTATGAGCTGCTGCTGGTATATGATGAATTGCGATCGCCGCTGCTGTATGATGAGTTGCTATGAGCTGTCTGCTGCTGCTATATGATGCTTTCAGTGGTGCTGCTATATGATAATAACCAGCCACTTGGACCATCGAATTTCAATAAATAATTGTTCTTCATTTAGGGTCATGCTCTTCGCTTAAATTAGGCAATGGGATCTCTATGAAAACATTGACCAAAGTAGATTGTGCCAAGTAGATGGTATCTTTGTATTTGCATTTTGAGCAAATAGTGATGGTCTGTTTTCCTATCATATTAATTACTGCATTGGGTTCAATTTGTGATGTTTGCAAGTCAAATCAATTTCCATATGGGCAGCAAAATGAAATATATATATATAATACAATCTAGACTTTCCACCGATCATACCAAAGATAAGCTGAAAACGCAATGAAAAGAACTGGTTGGCGACACATGGAGCTTATATTCACAGTGCTTATTTTCTTAGGATAACTCGTAATAACTGTCCCTAAGAAACTTGGCTAATAGAACTGCATACAAATAACATGTCACGATGATTGCAATGGAGGAGTGACGTACTATAGCACATCAGATAGGCTCACCGCCGCCTCTTTTTTTTTTATGATGTTCCATGAAATTGCCACATACATCTTGTACTTTTTCATTATGTAATCCTATCTGCAAGTTGACACGGCTAATTTCGACATCTCTACATGATACTACATTGCATATCCCTTATGCATATTTAAACCACCAATTAACGATTGTGTGCGTACCACAAACTAGCTATGACTCTGTATGCTGGACTGGCAGGCACTCTAAGGGAGCCTAATTTAGTGCACCGGAATTCCTACATGCCACCTACGATTTTGTGTAATGTACTGCCCCTGTTCCTAAATATATGTCTTTGTAGAGATTCCAGTATCGACCACATACAAATGTATATAGATGCATTTTCGAGTGTAGATTCACTCATTTTGCTCCGTATGTAGCCTATAGTGGAATCTCTAGAAAGACTTGTATTTAGGAACGGAGGTACGAGGTAGTATCATGTATGACATCTACATATCTAAGTTAGCAGCCAGTAGTAGAAATCATTGTCTGCACAAAGGGATTACTCGGTCGAAAATCCTAGCAAAGCACGTCAAGCATACGTAACAATACAAGAGAGAGAGAGACGCGCTTACAAGATCATAGCAATGCCTCACCAGAATCTTGGTTGGCCAAGCTGTTAGATCCGTAAGAAACATTGTCCTTGTAGTTTTTGCCACCTACATAACAGTAACAATGACCGTTAGTATATTTGAAGTACATCGGGCAGGTGATGCTCGGACGGGTTTAAAGGTGACAAGTACCTAGGCCGTATGCGGTGCTTGCATCTCCGCACGGTGGGAATCAGGTTAGAAACGCCGAGGGTGATGACGCTATACTGGCTGTCGTGGTCCGATAAGGAGATCTAGAACCGCCGAGTAGGGTGTTTGTGGAGCGGTTCCGTAGGGTGGACTATGGTGTGGGCGGCGGATCTATGGCCGTGGACGAGGGCGAGGTGAAGCTGCTCCGTGGTTGGGTTAAGGATGGTGTCGACGACGCGGATCTGTGGCCGTGGACGGGCGCCGGTTGCCCGTGGTTGGGTTAAGGATGGTGTCGACGGCGGATCTGTGGCCATGGACGGGCGCCAAAGCTGCTCCGTGGTTGGGTTAAGGGTGGTGTCGACGATGCGGATCTGCGGCCGTGGACGGGCGCCGGTTGCCCGTAGGTTGGATGAGGGTGCGAGGAAGCGGATCGAGGCCGTGGACTTGTGAGTTGGCAAAGCGACCTCGATAGGGTTGAGAATGGTATAGGCAAAGCTACTCCCAGTAGGGTTGAGAATGGTATAGCGGTTACCCAGAGGGTTGACGCTGGTGTCGGCGGCTGCCCGTAGGGTTGAGGAAGGTGTCGCCAAGCTGCCCGGTAGGGTTGAGGAAGGTGTCGACGAAGAGGATCAGAGGCCGCCGACGGGGCGCTTGGGCGGCTCCGGGGTATGGACGGCTGCCTCCGTGGGAGTAGGAATGAGCCGCTGCAGATGTGCGGCGCTTGACGAGAGTACCGGGCAAGCAGATCCGCGCCGTGGACAAGGTTGGCACCGAATGGGTTGTGGTACAGGGTGGATGAGCAGTCTACTTGTTTCTAGGGGAGGTGGGAGGGGTAGATGCGGCCGCAGAAGCAGATCCGGCGAGGTGGATGCCGCTAGCAGTGAATGGGCTATGGTACACCGGTGGATGAGCAGTCTAGGGTTTTGAGAGGGGAGGGGAGAAAGGGCGATGAAGTATGGACGGCGTGATGTAAGATGCTCTGGTGCTGTGGAGTTAGTCGTTTTATGGAGGGGAGAGGAAATGGGGTGCCATGTAGTGGGGGAACCGAAGTTACTAAAGCAGCCTCGACCTATCATGTAGATGAGGGCGGTATTGTAATCGTTGGTCTCCTTGCACCAAGGACAAAGGGGATTTCGCATGCTAAAGACTAAGGTGGCGGAAATTTTAGAAGGAGGCGGAGATTTTGTCACCATGGATCGCTCGATCCAGCTTCAACTAATTTTGGACCGTGCTAGAGGGAAGGTCATGCTTGATGTGTACACGGGACACGCACAAGAAGTTAATAACCGTGTGAAGTCCACCCTTAAAAAAGACAATAACTCGATGATGCGCCGATAACTTGGCTGCTCACACGGGCGCGCCAATCGACGGTGTAGTGGCGCTGCTCACAAAAAGGGATCAAACGCCAGCCTATGTATTTCTCGTAAATAGATAATTTAGTGCCATTGGTTATTTACTTTAAACATAATGCATTGACGTGTTAGTGTAGAGGCGCACAAAAGAAATGGATATTGTAGTTAGCTACTTAAAGGTGTTACCTCATATGATTACATAGCTCCATTTCATAAATTATGCATCTGCTGAATTCATATATTAATATTACATATATTACTTCAAAATAGAAACTTAAATCATCCAAGACTAATGAATTTAAATGCAAGAGTAACAATGGTGCATGTGCATGATAGCTACATTGGTTGTTTGAAGAAACATCACTGTAACTTTGGCATGCACAACTAAAAAGGTTTATTTAAATAGAAACAAATGTGATATGTGAGTGTCCAATCTTTATAGCGTTGAATCGGTATTGTACCTTTGGCCACGATACGAAGTAGATATTGACTTATGTTCAAGCGATGCACGTCCACGATCGCTAGATAGTGATACGTGAATGAATTGTGCAATCTCTCTCACACGCATACATATCTCATTTCCTGTGGGCATCGGAATCACACACGCCAGACTTCGTGTATTTCTCTCTCCGTCAGGTTAAATTCGCCTTTCTACCCCTGGCCCTACAAGTCTCTCACACGTAAACACACACGCCTCTATGTCTAACACGCCCACCCCTTTAATTCCGCCCACCCACAGCCACTAATGTCTCAAAGTATAATAATGTCTCTCACACATATGCTATCTACCTATCCCTTAATATAGCTAGATATGTGTCACACAAACTCCTTCTCCCTACTAGCAAGATGCCCATGTGCGCTGTAACGGAACATCAAGATGCATTTGTATGAGAAGTTTATCTTGTGGGAGAAAAGGATGAACGAGGGAATGCCTTATTTGCAAATGCGGAGAGGGGTGTGGGTATCTTTTGCAAAATTGCCATATTTTCCTTCCCGTCCGCCGGATATAAATCGGATGGCCTATATTGCAGGATGGCAGAACACCATCATCACCAACTCTGTTTTTTATAAGAGTAGAGATATGTGAGTGTCACTGCCCCCCCACACACACACACACACTTCCCAACACCAAGGAGTAGGGTGACACCGATCTTGATACTAATCTATCGACCGGCTTCTCTCTCAAACATACACACACACACACACACTACCCGCAATCAAGGAGTAGGGTGACACCGATCTTGATACTAATCTATCGACTGGATTCTCTCTCAAACATACACACACACACTACCCGCAGACCAAGGAGTAGGGTGGCACATCGATCTTGATAATAATCTATCGACTCTTTTTCAAACACACACACACACTCGCTAGTTGTGCCTCTGCGCCTACCAAGACACTCTCGACACGCCTTTCTCTCTCTCCCCCAACAATGACAGCAGTAGGGTGACAACTCGATCCGATCATAATCACAATTGATTTCTCTCTCAAACATTGTGTCTCGGTGCCTTGCTCGTAGCCCCTCGATATGTAGACTACTCACAAGAATCAGAGTGACGATGACGTTGAACCCAAGTGCCTTGTTTTTACCGCCTCATGTGATAGTTTTCACCTGATTTCGTTAATTAACAAGGCAAACTTTTCTTTGTTACTACTAGTGAATCTGAAATCATTCGGGCAGATATAAAATATATCACTTCAACCCAATTATCGCAGCAACTATTTTAAAAGAAATTAGTTAGCTGCTCGTATGCTGCACGGAACATCAAGATGCATTTGTATGAGTAGTTTATCTTGTGAGAGAAAAGGCTGAACGAGGGAAGGCCTTATTTGCTAACGTGAGAGATGCGGGTATATTTTTGCAAAATTGCCGAGTTTCTTTCCTATCCGTTAGATATAAACCGACGGCCTATATTGCAGGATGGCACGCACACCATCATCACTAACTTCAGTTTTATTTCTCCGTCTCGAATACTTGTCATCAAATGGATAAAATAGATGTATCTAAAACTAAAATACATCTAGATACATTTCCTTTTATCGATTTTGATGACAAGTATTTCCGGACGGAGGGAGTATTTGTATTTTTAGAGATTTCAACAAGTGACTATGACCGGACCTTACCAACATACTCAAAAAAGTAGTCCATAATTTTGATGTTACCTCTTTTCTTGGCGTGCAAGGCCATCCGGATACCTCATAAATAAATCAAGGACAAACCAACCCTTCCTAAAAGACATACGTAGCAAAATGAGTGAATCTACACTCTAAAATATGTCTACATACACATCCGTATGTGGTAGTCCATTTGAAATCTGAAAAGACAAATATTTAGGAACGAATGGAGTATATATAAGAGTAGACATGGAGATATATCTCCAAAGATGGTCTACAACAAAATGTGCTGGGCTGGTTAGCGCCGGATGCTCGCAACGCGATGACATGAGTTTGAATTCTGTCTTTTAACTTTAGATTTGTATATTATATATTACTCTACTTATTTAATATATACTTTTTCACATCGTACTAACGGTGGAACCCACATAGTACTTAGAATATTAAGGATGGACTTGTCTCTTTTAACTTTCTCGCATAAAGTTGTAGCCACCTGCAAGTCACGTGTACACTATACATGCAATGAACTTTTATAGAGGGACAATCATACAGGCAATTAACTCAAATGGATTGATGTCACTCTATTATTTCCAGATAAAGAGCATCTCCAACGGCAGACGGCAAATTTCCTCCCGCTTCCTTCCGGAGGATTTACATCAAACGCCAAATGCGCACATTTTTACAACTCTAACCAACCAGATGAAATTCGCAAACACGGACTGATTTCATATAAGCATGAAGGATTTCATATAAAAGCCGGATCTTCATATAAACATGATGGATTTCATTACATTTACATGAACTAAGAGGTGCCAATCCGCTTTCTTGTATAACTAATACCCTCCGTCCGGAAATACTTGTCCTAGAAATGGATATATCTAGACTTATTTTAGTTCTAAATGGTCACCACGGATCCCTTTGTCTTCCTCATGTCCGCCGACACTTACGGGTCGACGAAGGTCCCTAAGAGACGGCAGCAAAGAAACCACCTGAACTCTGGTCGCCGGCTCGGCGGTGGCCTTCATGGGTCCCAAGTGGTGGCGGCTCCCGTGTTCTACTTCTCCTCGATGATGGCGGCGACACGGAGAAGCTGGCCACCGACTCGCCGCTTCCCACGCACCAAGCTTATCTCTCGCCGCATGGCGCTGCCGCAGGCACGGAGGCGCGCCACGACACGGGAGGCGCGCCACCACGCATACACCGGTGGCGCGGTACGACGCGGCAGCGACGGCGCCAGACCAGCGTGTTTCGCCGCAGCCGTCGGCGTGGAGCAACTCGCCACTCCTCATCGAGCTGAACTGAGCGGCGAGTTGCTGAACCACGCTACCGCTTAGCGGAAACTGCCCGCCGGGCCAAGCGAGGTTGGTGAAGCACCGAGCGGCCTCGCCAGATCCGGAGGGTTCGGGGCCACCCAGCCGGGTAATATGCCGGAGAACGGCTCATCGGAAGCCATCGGAAGGGTGGAGAAAATGGTGAAGGAGGAGATGGGGGAGCGGCGGAGGGGTGCGATTCTTGCCCGCTGTCTGGCCTCGTGTAAATAGAGGGCGGACGGTAGGAGCTTGTCCGCGCCGGGCCTCGCTTAAACTAAGGGCGGATGGGAGGAGCTCGCCGGTGTTATGCGAATTCGCCCGCCATGAACGGACGTGCCGGAGTAGGATTCTCGCTTTGCATGCGGGTTTAATGGAGGGTTTAATGGAGGCGCCGAGGCAGCGGCCGGTGTAAGATTATTCGATTTGACAAAGATTAGTGAGCCGCCAAATCACAAAGGCCTCGCCTCGTGAAACCGACCGAGCTAGACTGCCCGCCTCTAGCCTTTTAAAAATGTATATACTCCACTTTTGTACAGTAGTAGTATCGATGGATTGCGCCATGGAGCAAAACTTGAAATTAAAAAAGGTGGTACATATATAGAGCGCCAGTGAACTATGTGTCATGCATGGCAATAATAAAGTACTATTATTATCGCTTCAGTTTACAAGTCCTCACAGATATTTAGGTTGCCAATTTTATCACCCTAATATAAACTATATAACACAAAAGTTATACCTTTTGAAAGTAGAAACTCAAGTTTATGTTGGTATATTTTGTAATATATGACTTGTATTAGGTTGGTCAAATTGACGATCTAGGGGTACTCGCATGCCCTCTAAACTGAGAGAGAGGTAGTACATGATACTTATATGATACATGGCGCAGGAGTACTAAGTATTATTAATACATTTTTGCTAGAACTCATCTGGATGAGATATAATTTGGTCTCATTCATCTTTTATAGCCATTGGATGTGATGCTATAAGATGCGTGTGTTTGACATGGGTTGTATTTGTTCTGTGCAACTAACTGACCACTCGCATGTCATGTTTGATAGTCTCAAGTCATTAAAAGCATACAAGCCCCACATCTCTTCTTGGTTGATTCTCTATTTATGTCAAAAATAAGAAACAACATGAGAGTTAATGCACCACGCCTATGTGTTTACTAGTATTTGGTTTTCGTAAGATGACTTAATACTCACGTAGACTGAGGGAGTATTCGATTTGACAGCGGGTGGCGCAGTTCCCGATACGCCTTTTAATGCATTTAGGAGGGAGAAGCGTTCCCGATATGTTGAACGGCCAATGCATCCTCCTTCAATTAATGCATGAGGGAAGTAATGGGAGGAGGTCTGGGAAAAGAGGCTGCACGATGTGAATGCAATGCAGTTTGCCCTCATATAAAGGCGCCCCTCCTCCATTCCAATGCATCTACCACATCGTACGCACCTAAGCACTTGCCTAAGCACCTACACTAAGCGCAAAAGAGCTCGCCTGCACTCCATGGCGGCGATGCGCGTGAGCGGCCAGCGGCTGCGCCAGATGGTCCACGACGCCGGCCTGCGGCATGGTGCCGAGGATCGTCTCCAGACGGTGTTGGGGACCGGCTGGTGGATGGCCGCCATCGATGCCAACTACGACTCTCGCTTGACCAGATGATCGCTGCCACCAGCAACAAGTTCACCGCCCTCAAGAAGCTCATGACAACATCGCCAGACACCTCCAGCCCGGCGCCGGCTCCCTCATTGCTCACACCTTAATCGGCCTCAATGGTCAAACCTCTTTCAAGCACCGGAGGCCCTGCGACCGCTCGCCGACGCCACGAAGAATGTCAACTCGAGGTCGCGCCACGAGGCGCCTTGCCCTGCAAGAATTCATCGACCCACACATCCACGCCGCACGAGCAAATCGTACATAGGTATCTACAAGGCCGTGAGGACGCCACGACGCTGGCCTTCCTCAACCGGGCCGAAGACTTGATGCCTTTGTTGAGAAGCACCTCGACCTCGCCACAAAGCCGCCACTTTTCGCCGCCGGTGGTGGCCCGCGCACTAAGTTGAGGAGGAGGAGGTCGACGCTCGTGGATCCATCTTTCTTCTTGCCTTCAGAATCACCATCGCGATCGCATCATCGTGGGCCTTAATTTTATTGTGCTGTTGCATTCTCGTTTAGTCAATACCGACATGTGCGGTCCTTTGCTTAATTATATGCATCACCGTAACTAGTACTCCATCCACAATTTATAAGTTGTGCTTACCTTTTCCATCAACTTCGCAACGCGCGGCATCTTGCTAGAAACACTAGAATATGTCTATATAATCCGTATGTGATAGTCCATTTGAAATCTCAAAAAGACAAATATTTAGGTACGGAGGAGTAATATATTAGAGTATATCAAAACAATAGTGATTTCTTTCAAGTTTGTGAACAAATACTACTATTCTACTACTTTTGATCCGGCTGCAACGCACGGGCACATTGCTAGTAAAGGAAAAGGCTCTGCCACGCTCACAGCACCCCCACACGCCCGAATCGAGTACAACGCGTCCGTCCGCACGACACATAGCTTAGGGAAGGCGTGTTGCCTAGCAAAGGCAGAGCTTGAAGCAAAACGCTATGCAACCAGCCAAAGCTATAGAAATTACCCTTGCGCTGACGCTCCATGCCTCAAAACTGGATGTACAACTACAAAAATCCTGCTAGGTTGGGCGGCCAGGCATGTGTTGGCCCTCATTTAGCTCCGCCTGTGCCTAGCATTTTCACTTTCATGTGGGACCGCCGCTGAGCAAACCGACACCCCGCCCGCCACCGGGTTGGAAAATGTAAACAAGGGGAAGATCTAGCTGTAGCACGGAAGCCAAGAAATTTTGTGTCGACGGGCTCGTTGATAGAGTAGGAGCATTCCGCTCTAGTACTACTCCTACTAGTACTTACCAAGTTTGTACTCCTAATACTATATTACTAGTACTACCACTATACAACTAGTAGATACGCACGGCACAACATCGTGAGGAACACAAAACGGAAGATCTTGTTTTGGTTGATTTATCTTTTTTCAATCAACATAGTATGAATAATATGATGTGGGGGCACCCATGAAGCTTATGTGGCTTGGTTGCATGGCTACGGAAGGTTAGAGAAAATAAATAGATAATGTGTTTAGAGTGCACTCCACTAAATAGATATACTTTGGATCCATTGCAACGGACCGCACATCTATATCTATACCCCTATATAGTGTGTGAAAACTTTGAAAGTTGGTCGTTGGATGAAGCCAATCCGACGGTACAAAGATGGCAAATCCGAGCACCATCGCCATTGGATATCATCCACCGATTCTGCCACATGTATAATCTAGAAGACTCCATGGTTGAACTTATGCATGACTAACTTTGCCACAACTAAGCTCAGCAAAGTTATTAATAAGTTCTTCAAATGAGAGCCAAGTTGGCAAGCCTAAGGGAATCTTGCCACATTTTTTGTGTGTATGTCATGGGGGCCAGTGTGGCTTGCCTAAGGTGTGGCTTGAACCAAACACTCATCCGAGTTAATCAAACTTGCCTAACCTTACATTCCACCAGATTTTGCCACATGTTAGAATCCGTAAAACTCCACATGTATAAGCATAATGCACAAACCACTGAATCTCATGCGTAATGCACGGTACCTTACTAGTACTAGTTGGTAGTAGTAAGAAACAAATTCCAGTTTTGGCACGAGCTCAGATCGCTGGAGCACCACAAGGCCCGCCAAGGAGTTACATTTCTCTCGGGGCCCACGGACCAAACTTCAAAGGCTTAGTGCCCGGCCTATGAGTCAATGACATGCGGCCTTAAATGCGGCTGGCCCACATGTCATTCTCATGGTGGTGGCGTGGTTCACGACTCACCATTCGAGATGAACCGCCGGTGGTGGCGTGGCGTGGCGAGGGTACCACAGCCGGGCGTCGGGCGCATGAGGCGAGATGGCCACACCGGCGGGTACTACCTGTAGTACATAAGTACTCCAAATGAGGATTGATGCCCGGACGAATGTGTCACATCCGCTGGATGAAAATTGATGGTGCGGAGTACGGATCGGAGCACAAGAGCGGAGCAGTGCAAACCGCGCCCAATCGGGTGTGTCTGGTAGAAAGTTGATGGTCGCCAGCTCAGCCGGCCCGCATGTCATGCACACAAAGGCAGAGGAGCGGTAAATAGAGGGATGAGGGGCACGAACAATCCTACTATTATAAACATCGACATGTGGGACCCATAAGCGGGTCCCACCTATCAGCGAAGGAAAGGCAGGCAAGGCGTTGATAGCCACGCCGAGGATCCATGTCCACGCCGGGGACGCCGTGCATGGGTTGGAGCAGCGCCATGGGAATCGCGTGGGTGTGTGGCAGGGTAGAAACAAGAAACGTGATGGTCGCCGTGGTTCAACTTCCATGGACAAGCTGTCGTGGTTCACGACACATGTATATCAAAACTAGAGTGTTTATATTTCAAGCACGTGAACAAGTATTATTCTAGTACTAGTTTGGATCCATTGCAACGCACGGGCCAGCACATTGGTAGTAGTAGTGTCCATCTCTATCTCTAGAGGCCTTCCTCGCTCATCCTTTTCTCTCACAGGATAAACTACTCATACAAATGCATCTTGATGTTCCATGGAACGCACGAGGATGTTTCCTTGGTGGTCTCTCCAACAAGGCGTGGCCGTAGTTGCAAGTTGACGCCTTGAGATGCCGACGTTGAGGGGCACTCGGATTTCTCCGATGAGCAGGTAAGATGAGTTTGATCACGAGTAAATGCATTCTAAAGACTACTTTCGTCCATTTCCTAATTCTCCCCGCCCACTGCTTCACGTGCTAGGCTCGGCAAGTAGTGGAGATTGGCTTGCATATGTACGGCCGTACGGGAGGGTACCAACATCAATTTGCACAACATTTACAACGGTGACACTGCCCTCAGAGAACCTTTGTCCAACATTGGGATCAGCTATGCAACAGGCCATCGCATGAATTGGTAATGATGGAACCACGGTGAGATTGAATAAAAGATAGCACTAACCTTGCACATGGCGGTCAAAGGCGACCATGCTGTTCATGCGTCGATTTGTTGCCGCATTTGTAGGAAGACGTTGTGCTCCTTTCTAACCGCATCTTCAAGGGTGACAAACCAGGGGACTTATTTTGTATGGGACACATCCTACGATATACTCCTCTTTCCCATTTTATTTGTTTTGAATCTTTTCGCTTTTATAAGTTTCAAATTCAAATTTAGAGCTCCCCATCACATGTTGAGATTACAATGTCCATTAAATCGCTATGGCATGTATACTAAAGAAACAAATCTCGAGTCACTCCAAAGACCGACAGCCTCACCTCAGTGCATCGTGCAGCCTCTCACCGCCACAGACAAGACATTGGCGCCGCCTCGCCTCCCTCTCTGCTCCCCATAGCACCACTCCATCTCCATCTCCTTCTCCGCCTCCATCTCCGCTTCCATCTCACTGTGCCCCGTACCGTCAGCCACTCGCCTCCCCCAAGACCACTATTCCTCGCTAGCCGCCTCCAAAGACCGACATCCTTCTCCCCGTAAATCAAGCCCCTTCCAAACTCCACCATGGCCGAACGCGAACCGCAAGAACATCCATATGAGCCGCAATTGGAGCAATCTCCCAAAGGACATCCTCGACCTCTGTTGTTCGTGGTATGGATATGTTGACCGCCTCGCGGCTGGCTGCATGCTCGAGGGACATGCACACGGCCATCGTCAAGAGAGGCCTAAGCTTTTCAAGACACCCTACTTGCTGCTATCTGGTCTAGCGAGATTGGCTCACCATGATACGGAGGCGCATGATGCCCCTCGACTTCAATCCGATTCCATTAGCCAAACTTCTTTGTAGGTATGTAGTGTGTCGCCGCACATCATTTCCCTCAACATCGATCCGATCACCATCGCCCAAACTTCTTGGCAGGTATGTACCGGTCGGCATGAACTCCCATCGATGGCTGCCTTCAGAGAAGACGATAAAAAGTTGGTGCTCGTGAACTTCTAGACCTCCCATGAGATTATCCTTCCTCCGCTGGATTATATAGAGTATTACCATCGCGTCCAAGTCATCTAGATTACTACGTTAGTTGGACGCATTTTGTTTTGCGAAGATTGTAATCTGCCAAGTACCCACACGACATGCGAATTGCGCGGACTTCAAGCTAATTGCCTTGTTCGACCGCTGACTCGCTTATCTTTACGCCGGTGCCTTTTTAGCTAGAGACAACTCGCTCGCAGTGGATCATCGCCAAAGCTGATACACACTTCGTGATGCTATTGAACACAATGGCATCATCTACGCGATCAACAAAGCAGATGGCACCACGTATTGCTAGGACGGCGCGTGTAAGTTGTTTCCGTCTCATGTTAATGATGACGCCATGACACTGTTTGAACTTTTTGTGATGATTGGCATATCCCTGTTTGAGCAGAATTTGAGTACAACTATGGCAATATATTAGAGACGTCGTAAATCAGCTATATTTGGAATGAGTTAATTCATGCGATTGTGACCATGTCATTACAGCCAATTTGTACCCTAAATAATCAAACGGTTAGGAATATATGGATATTATCCTTATTTTACAGTAATCTATATACTACTACTAAATATGAGTGTGTATCAATGGCCATGTTAGTTTCTCATTTTCATGATGTAGAAACATGCACCACAATCGTTGGTTTCATCTAACCATACATTAGGGAAGTAAATGTGCATATGGAGAACTCTATATTTGGAAGTAGTGAAATCTGCAATGCTTACCATGTGTACATACCTATATTCGCCTCTTCAGCAATCAATGGCTAGAATAATATCCTCACAAAAATTTTGCCCACGTAACACGAGTATATAACAATGCATGGTCTGTTAGTTACCTTGAAGAATTTGTTTGTGAGGACAGAACATGATTACATAACATGCATGACATGGTAGTTTCGTGAAGAATCGATTAAGTAGATAACATGAGTATAACCATGCATGGCACTTCTATATTTTCGAACCCAAAGATACATTTCCCTTTATTTTCCTCCCAGTTCCAACAGGGACATATCAATGTTGTTTCTTGCATTATTGTAACGCCCCAAGACCGGAGCTTCAGTTGCCTTCCAGGGTTTCCGAGTTTTGTCGTGTGATTTGTTTTGTGTGTGCTTTCATCATGTCATCTCTTGCATTGCATCATGTCATCATCTCATCATGCCATTTAATTTTAAAACTCATCTAAATAAATTGTATGGAATTTTTCGATCCATTTAAACCTAGGGATTCACATGGTGACTTCTCTTTATAACATATCCTCCCAATATTAGGGAGCTATATTAAAATATTCCATTGTTTTGGAATCACCATAACCCACTTGCATAATAAATCCCATGCCTTTTCTCGCCCGAAGTTGTTCTCAAACCTTGCCGATATTATTTCATCATTTTCCGAGTTCCACCAAAATCCTTGGGCCATTTTTTGTTAAATCCTTCATATTTTTGTGAGCCCGGAAAATTGTCCTCGCTCCCAAATTCTTTCCCTAACCCTCTTTCTTTTTGTCTCTCTTTAATGGTTTTTTTTCTCGCTAAGTAATATAAGTGAGGAGAGAGAGTGCCTAGCCGGCCTCTTAGGCCCAGCTGCCCCCGGCCATTCTCCTCCACCAGGCCGGCCTAGCCTCCCGAGGCCCAAGGCCCACCAACCCCCTCTAACCCTAGCCGCAAGGGAGAGCTCAGCCCGATTCCCATCTCCTCCTCTCGTCCCTCCCTCCAGCGCCACCAGCCCGATTCCATCTTCCCTCGATCTCCCCTCGTCAGCCTCCTCGCCCGATCCCCGCCTCTCCTCGATCTTCCTTTCTCCGGCGCCCACCTCGCCTTTCTTTCCCTCGCACTCAGAGCTCCGCCCTTCCTTCTTCAGCCGCCTCCTCCGCTGACGCCGCAGCCGGGCAGCTGCAGCAGCTGCTGCACCTCTCGCTGCTCCTCAGACTCCTCGCCCCATCGCTGAGTCCGAGGGCCCCGCCTCCGTGTCTCCTCCCGCCGCTGTCCTGCCAGATGGTGACTCCGACGCTTCCACGCCTGTCTTCCAAGCCGCCGCTGCCCTTCTCCGTGCCCTGCCCTCGCTGGTTTTGCTCGAGCTCGACACTCGGCGCTTAAAGCATCTCCCCGCCGAGCACGCAGTCCCTTGTCGCGCCTCGCGCCAAGTCCGCCGCCAGCCGCTTATTTCCCGTCCGCTTCCACCTCCCGCAAGTCCGATGCCCCGCCCGCTTTGTTTGAGCAGGAAGGAGGATGCGCCTCGCTTGCCCTCGCCGACCAGAACGCCAAGGCTAAGACCAGCTTCGGCAGACTCTCGTACATCACTATCGCCGCAAGAACCGAGACCGCAAGTTCGAAGATCCCAAGTACCACTACGACCCGACGCACCATCGAACCGAAACGATAAGTACCCCTACGCCGAAGACGCCAAGTCCGCTTCGGATTCTTCAAGTACCGCTATCGACGACTCGAACATCTACGAAAAAGAACGTACCACGAAGCGCCAAGTTCGACTACCGCACGGTTACGCCAAGTTCATCTACGGAAATGAGTACAACTACCGCTGACATGTTTTTCGCCAAGTACCTCTCGGATCCGGCAAGTACCCGATGACGTGTACCACTACCGCCGCCAAGATCGCGAAGTTCCTCTCCGAACGTACCCCTTATTTCCCTCGACGCTCATCGCGGAACGCCTACTTCCTCTACGAACGTGAACCGCCCCGCTTTGAACGCCTCCTAAGGTATAACCACCGAGATGACCGATCGCTGGCGAAATGCCCTTGCATGTTGATGAGATGCACCCTATGTTTGGACCGTGTTCAATCATCCTTGCGATGCCCTCTTTGCCATGCCACCGCTCCGTGGAACCCGTAATCGGAGCACCCCACCATCCTCGCATGACTCGCTTCACGCCCACACTTTTTGCACCGTATCTCCGTGAGCTACCGGAACCAATATGTTGCCGTGGCACCATTTTCGGATTCGCTGTCGTGGCACCCTTTCTTCCACCACGGTGACACAATGCTTCATCATGCTCTTGTCAACATTTTCATAAAATTGCATTAAACTTGCACATGTCATCCGTGATCATGATAACAACATTTAAATGCTTATAATTGTTGTTTGCATTAATTTGCTTAAATGCCATGCTAAAATGATTTATTTCATAACTAAATAACCGTAGCTCAGATTTAAATAAATTATATATGTAAATGGGGTGGAAAATGCATAGATTAACATGGTAGCATTACTTTGCATGTTTAACAACTCTAAAATTGTGTTCAGGGCAGATCTGTTCCAAATTCAAATATGCATATGAGGATTTTTCCGAATTGTTGTTGTTGTTTCCGCCTCATTTAATCTTGCCTAAATAGTTAGTTTCATTTGCTTCACCTCTTGCCATGTTTAATAACATTTAATATTGTTGAGTACCTAATCGGGAGAGAACTAAATAAGTGATGTGGTGTTCATTAATATGCAACTCGCTGCATGTTGGGCTCCATTTAACTTGTAGTTTTGTTTGTGCTTATTGCCATGCCATGCTATTTAAACCGGACATGCATCATACTTGATTGTGCATCATGCCATGTTTATGATTGTGTGTTTACTATGTTGTTTGCTTCTTTCCGGTTTGCTTCTCTCGTTAGCTTCGGTTTTTGTTCCGAGTTGTGAGGATTCATTCGACTTCGTCCGCTTGTCTTCTTCATGGACTCGTTTTTCTTCCTTATGGATTTCAGGCAAGATGACCATACCTCAAATCACTTCTATCTTTGCTTGCTAGATGCTCGCTTTTTGCTATGCCTATGCTAATGATGCCTACCACTTGCTATATCATGCCACCCACATTGCCATGTCAAACCTCTAACCATCCTTTCCTAGCAAACCATTGTTTGGCTATGTTACCGCTTTGCTCAGCCCTCTTATAGCGTTGTTAGTTGCAGGTGAAGATGAAGTTTGTTCCTTGTTGAACATGGAGATGTTGTTCCTTGTTGGAACATGTTTACTTGTTGGGATATCACAATATATCTTATTTAATTAATGCATCTATATACTTGGTAAAGGGTGGAAGGCTCGGCCTTATGCCTGGTGTTTTGTTCCACTCTTGCCGCCTCTAGTTTCCGCTATATCGGTATTATGTTCCCGGATTTTGCGCCCCTAACGCGTCGGGTGATTTATGGGACCCCTTGACAGTTCGCTTTTGAATAAGACTTTTCCAAAGAAGGCCCAACATTGGTTTTACCATTTGCCTCACCCAGCCCTTTTTCCCTTGGGTTTCCGGAGCCCAAGGGTCATCTTTATTTAGCCCCCCCCGGACCAGTGCTTTTCTAAGTGCTGGCCCGAACCGAGCCGCCTGCGGGGCCACCTTGGGGCAACTTGAGGATTGGTTTTACTCGTAGCCTGTCTCATCCGGTGTTGCCCTGAGAACGAGATATGTGCAGCTCCTATCGGGATTGTCGGCGATCGGTGGTCTTGCTGGTCTTGTTTTATTACCGTCGAAATGTCTTGTAGCCGGATTCCGAGACTGATCGGTCTTCCCGGAGAAGGAATATCCTTCGCTGATCGCGAGAGCTTATCATGGGCTGTTGGGACACCCCGCAGGGTTTGAACTTTCAAAGCCGTGCCCGCGTTATGTGGCAGATGGGAATTTGTTAATGTCCGCCAGAAAACCCGGTTGATCTTAATTAAAATACACCAATCAAGGTGTAACTGGATGGTCTCTTCTCGGCGGAGTCCGGAAGTGAACACGGTGTTGGAGTTATGTTTGACGAAGTAGTTTCAGGATCACTTCTTGATCATAGTTGTTCGACCGCGCCTTTGCTTTCTTCTCGCTCTCTTTATGCGCTTGTAGCCACCAGATATGCTAGTCGCTTGCTGCAGCTCCACCTCACAACCCTGTCCTACCTTTTAAGCTTAAATAGTCTTGATCTCGCTGGTGTGAGATTGCTGAGTCCCCGTGACTCACAGATACTTCCAAAACCAGTTTGCGGTGTGCCGATGAAACCGCAGCAGTGACGATCCGAGCTCAAGGAGGAGCTCAATGAAGACCTTGTTCATTGTGTTGTTTTGTTTCAATTGATCAAGAGGGAGCTCAGCTTGGGACGATCGGGATCCGTGTAGCATTTGGGGTAGTCTTCTTTTATTTTGGTTCCGTAGTCGGACCTTGATTGTACCTGTATGATGTAATGTTTTACTCATGTATTGTGTGAAGTGGCTATTGTAAGCCAACTATGTATCTCTTTCCCTTATGTATTACATGGGTTGTGTGAAGATTACCTCACTTGCGACATTGCTTTCAATGCGGTTATGTTTCTAAGTCGTGGCTTCGACACGGGAGATATAGCCGCATCGAGGGCGCTATAAGTTGGAAATCGAGCCTTCCCGACTTAGGAGCCCCTACTTGATTGTTTGTCGGCGTTGTTGAGTCTAGAACGGAAAAATGTTTTGAGTCTTAGGATTATATATATCGGAGAGTAGGATTTTTTACTCCTCAGTCCCTTCGTCAGCCCGGTGAGGTATCCCGACGAGAGTTTTGACTTTTCTCCTCAAATTTCACTAAAATTTTTTAGGATCACGCTGGTATCTTGGAATCGTTCGATGGTTTTGTGACGAGAACATTGTTCTTGGTGCCTCCTGTCATTTAGGGTTGTGGCAGTGTCCCGGGAGTTGAGCTCGAGGTGTTGTCGCCACAATTTTATCGCAGCAGTTCGAATACCGAGTTTTGCCGACATCGAAATCTCTTTTGTACAGCTTGTTGGTGAGATAACCCCGATAGCCCAAAGATCGTGGCGAAAAGGGAGTATTGCCATGACTTGTATAACGGATGTTTTTCAAGGTCGAGGTAAACGATTTCAAGGTTTCTTGGTTATGTGTTGAAGGATGGATACAAATGGATCTAGGTATTGTTAGTTTGGGTGATATATTTTGTGTCCCCGTATCCCCAACACCAGATTGCATAACCGTAAAGTTTCGGAGTTTATAGGTGGGAATTCAAGTAGCTCCTAGAATATCTTTCCGATGATGCATGATATGGGATTGGGTAAATCTCTATCATATGTATTTGTTCCGCTTATTCTCGCAAGCCAAACTTTTGTTTTTTTTTTGTTCCGCTTTGTGGTATTCAAGTTGCTTCAATGCCAAGTGTTGATTCCATACCTTTCCTAAATGGTGTTCTCATATTGCTACGTGAATACTAATCCTTCTTGATCACCGAGCTCGCTATGTCAATTCTTTTCGCAACCGACGTGCTTCTCTTCAAGTGGATCCGACTATTTCAACATTTGCGAGATCAATTCTAAGTTTTCTCAACGGTGTTTGTTTCATCCGTCGCTAGTTGTCTTTGTTTCCCGCCCTCCCACCCTTTTTCTTCAAGGACTCAGATATCTTAATCAAGTATCCATTTTATTGAGGGAAGTTTCTTCATTCTTTTCCTTTAAATGTTTTATCCGGTGATTTCTCATGAAGACGCTAAGGAAGCTTTAACCTTATCATTGTTCCATTCTAATTTTCTTTTCCGGTGGATTTAACTCAAGTTTTCGGTGTCGATCATATCTTTTTCCCTGCTTTAAATGCTTTCCCATTCCGTGCACCAATTAATCATTCACCTCTCGCTATTCAATTGTTCCGAGTGTTCAAGATATCTCTCAAGATTCAAGTTTCCATTCTCAATTCACTCAAGTCCTTTTGAGGATGCTATCTCATTCAAGCCATTTATTTCTACCGTGCAATCTTTGTTTCAAGCAATCGCTCAACAGTTGGTTCTTTTGAGTGGGCCCTAACCCACGTGTCTTTTTCCCAGTGATCTTACCCGACTCTTCTAATTTTCGTGAGCTATTCCCAAATTCATTGCAAAGTTTGACGAAGAATGAGTTATCATCACCAAATGTCTTTCTCCAAGATCTTTCAAATTATTTTCATTGTTGGTTCAACCTTTCTAATTTTCATTCCGGAGTGCCTCAACAATTCATGATGGTGTTTCTCATCGCTCATTCTCGAATTTTGAAGACCAAGACGAGTTTCTCTTTAGTCTTGCTCCATTCTCTTCAAGATTCATGGTTCTAGCTTCGTACATCCTCATATTTGTTTTGATTGGGAGAATTCTTTTCACCCATCCGGGAAATTCAGAAATCTTTTCAGTTTGATTATCCAGAGCCCATCATCTCAGAATTATTCATTCTCAACATCTCACTCTCCAAATCTTACCGGTGCATCATTCAAGTATTCTACAATCAGCTCGCCATATATTCGCTCACTTGTATCTAAATCCCCTCGAATATCTTCATTCGCTTTTCCAATTCTTCCCGTGAATTGTGCCTTTGCTACGCTCATTCTCTACTCTTACGGTGGTTTGTTCAAGAGTTATCTTCCTTCGTTATTATATAGATTCATTCGTTCTTCCCAAATCCTACCGGCGGATCGCTGAAGACCTTCCCAAGTTGAGCAATATCTCTCTTCAATCCTTTCAATGAGAATAAGTAGTATGCCAAATCCATTGCTTGCCATCAATTTTATTGGTGAAGGATCAGCATAATGTAATTCTTATTCTTGTTTCATCTAGTAAATTCAATTCTTATTCCGGAGGTTCATCAAAATTTTGATTTCATTTGTTCATATTTCTTATCCGAAGCTCCAAGTTTTCAGATATCTCATCGCTAAGCTCCATCTTATCACCGCAAGGCTTCACCGGTGTTTTCAACTTCTCTTTCTTTCTTTCATCCTTTCTTTACCGGTGTTCTTATGGAGTTTCTTCATGGTGGTTCATCAAGGATTTAATTCATTCTCAAGCGTTGCTCAAGATTCTTGTGGAAGAGCTCAAATATTCTTCTTCCTACATTCAAGTGCAATTCTTTCTACCTTATCTCTTGAGATGGTGTTATGTCATTCTTGACAATTTTCCTTCATGCTTCATGATTCACATGTTGTCAAGAATGAGGTATTTTAAATCCATCAATCTCTTCATTGGAGTTATCTTGGCCTATATTTCACCTAAAGCTTTCCCTAAGGATTGTTGCTATTATGGTGCTTATAAATGACCTAAGTTCTTCATTTGTCCTCCCGTGAAATAAGTTTCGCCTCCTTGTTGATGTTAATCCAATCAATTGTTTCCATGGTGGCGAAGCTCAACTCATAATTTCGAGATGTTTTCATAAGCCCACTACAAGCTTATTCTTTTGGCGCTTGTTTTCCAAAAACTCCGCAAATTCTTCTTTGCAAGGATGCTTTTCAAGTTCATTTGTGGCGGTTGGCATTTTCTTCTCCGCCCCTTTATCCCAACGGTCTAGCTTCTATTCTTTCGTTCGAGAATTTGTGATGTTGCTCTTCTACCAATTATCTTCTTTTGTCAAGATCATGTTATTTTCTTGCATTATCCATTTAACCGAGTGTTGTGTCATCTCTTCAAGTTCTTTTCATCTTATCAAGTTTTCCTTCTTCTTTTAGTCGGAGTGCTGCCAAAATTATATCATTCTTGTTCATTTTTATCTCGTTTCAACCGGAGTGGTTTCGAATTCTATCTTGTCCTTTAAACTCTTGATTCATGCCTTTGCAACCTTCAAGTTCTCGTAATATTCCTTGTTCCTCTTTTCTAACAGAGTGTTTTCAACTTTCTTCATCTTCGTTGTTTTCTTTCTTTCATTTTGTTCAACCTCTCAAAGTTCGTGGTTTCACTCTTTTGTCAAAGAAGCAACTATGTTTTACCTCCTCTCTTCCTCTTCCGTTTTTCTCTCCGGCGCCATCCTAGATCTCGGGACGAGATCCTCTCGTAGTGGTGGAGTGTTGTAACGCCCCAAGACCGGAGCTTCAGCTTGCTTCCGTGGTTTCCGAGTTTTGTCGTGTGATTTGTTTTGTGTGTGCTTTCATCATGTCATCTCTTGCATTGCATCATGTCATCATCTCATCATGCCATTTAATTTTAAAACTCATCTAAATAAATTGTATGGAATTTTTCGATCCATTTAAACCGAGGGATTCACATGGTGACTTCTCTTTATAACATATCCTCCCAATATTAGGGAGCTATATTAAAAATATTCCATTGTTTTGGAATCACCATAACCCACTTGCATAATAAATCCCATGCCTTTTCTGCTCCGAGTTGTTCTCAAAACCTTGCCGATATTATTTCATCATTTTCCGGAGTTCCACCAAAAATCCTTGGGCCATTTTTGTTAAATCCTTCATATTTTTGTGAGCCCGGGAAAATTGTCCTCGCTCCCAAATTCTTTCCCTAACCCTCTTTTTCTTTTGTCTCTCTTTAATGGTTTTTTCTGCTAAGTAATATAAGTGAGGGAGAGAGAGTGCCTAGCCGGCCTCTTAGGGGCCAGCCGCCCCTCGGCCATTCTCCTCCACCAGCCGGCCTAGCCTCCCGAGGCCCAAGGCCCACCAACCCCCTCTAACCCTAGCCGCAAGGGAGAGCTCAGCCCGATTCCCATCTCCTCCTCTCGCCTCCCTCCAGCCTCAGCCCGATTCCATCTTCCTC
>JAHIAM010002244.1:0-25934 GCA_021605205.1 Aegilops longissima | reverse complement strand
ACTTAGTTTTTTGAGCTTTCATACACTTATAGCTCTAGTGCATCCGTTGCATGGCAATCCCTACTCACTCACATTGATATCTATTGATGGGCATCTGCATAGCCGTTGATCCGCCTAGTTGATGTGAGACTATCTTCTCCTTTTTCTCTTCTCCACAACCACCATTCTATTCCACATATAGTGCTATATCCATGGCTCCACGCTCATGTATTGCGTGAAGATTGAAAAAGTTTTGAAAATGTTAAAGTATGAAACAATTGCTTGGCTTGTCATCGGGGTTGTGCATGATTTAAATATTTTGTGTGCGGAAGATGGAGCATAGCCAGACTATATGGTTTTGTAGGGATAACTTTCTTTGGCCATGTTATTTTGAAAAGACATGATTGCTTAGTTAGTGTGCTCGAAGTATTATTATTTTTATGTCAATATGAACTTTTTTCTTAAATCTTTCGGATCTGAATATTCATACCACAATTAAGAAGATTTACATTGAAATTATGCCAAAGTATCCTCCGCATCAAAAATTCTTTTTTATCATTTACCTAGAGGGAGACGAGCGGGAATTAAGCTTGGGGATGCTGATCGTCTCCAGCGTATCTATAATTTTTATTGCTCCATGCTACTTTATCTCTTGTTTTGGACCATATTGGGCTTTATTTTCCACTTTTATATCATTTTGCGACTAACCTATTAGCAGGAGTGACAGCCCGAATTGATGTTTTTGCCTATTTGAGTATTTGAAGAAAAGGAATATCAAGCGAGTCGGGCGGAATGAAACCTTTGGGAGCGTGATTTTCTCATGAGCGTGATCGAGAGAACTTGGAGTGCAAGTCAAGAAGCAACAGAGCCACCACGAAATAAAGGCCCCCCCTATAAAGGCGCGCCCCTGTCTTGTATGGGCCTCGGGCTGACCACCGGCGTACTTCTTCTTCCTATATATACCTACATACCCGAAAACATCCGGGGCACCACGAAACACAATTTCCACCACCGTATACGTATCCATGAGATCCCATCTTGGAGCCTTCCCCGGAACCACCTGCTGGGAGGAATCAAGCAGGGGGCCTCTCGTCAACATCCTTGCCCCTCAGGAGTAGGTTGAGTAGTTTACCACAGACCTCTCGGGTCCATAGTTATTAGCTAGATGGCTTCTTCTCTCTCTAGGATCTCAATACAATGTTCTCCCCTCTCTTGTTGGAGAATCTATTCGATGTAATCTCTTTTTTGCGGTGTGTTTGCCGAGAATCCGATGAATTGTGGGTTTATGATCAAGTTTATCCTGGAATAATATTTGAATCTTCTCTGAATTCTTTTATGTATGATTGAGTTATCTTTGCAAGTCTCTTTGAATTATCAGTTTAGTTTGGCCTACTAGATTGATCTTTCTTGCCATGGGAGAAGTGCTGCTTTGGGTTCAATCTTGCGGTGTCCTTACCTTCCGATGACGACAGAAGGGGTTGCAAAGAGCACGTATTGTGTTTGAAAGGACATGTGGTGCCCCCATGTGTGGTTTTGGTAATTGATGACATTCTCTATGGACTAATGGTTGCCTTGAGTTTATTTGAAGGTTTGTCCATAGGCTTTTCTTGGAGTACATGTGTTGGTTTCAAGGAGAGTTTGGCCTGGACCAAGGTGCTATTCAAGGAATTATCAAAAGATTGGTCATGTGAGTGTTGAGCTTATTGCAAGCATGTCTTGAAGAATAAGATTGTGTGATCATTCATGTCACCTTCAAGACATCATCAAATGAAGAGAGTTGGAAAGATTCAACACACAAAGCGTACAAGATGTGCGGAGGGATCAAGTGATCCCATGGTATAGTAAGCATTGTCCATTCGCTTTGTGTACTAACCCATGGTCTTCGTGAGATTTCTTTGTAAGGTTAGGTTTAAGTGTGCAAATTCAAGTGAAGCGTCACGAAGAGATCAAATGCTTGAAGCTTGCCGTCCATTTGGTGACAATGGACTTGTGAAGATGTCTTGGAAGAGTGGCTCACCCATGAGTGGAGTGCAGGGGAGCAATCAACTAGTCTTCTTGAGCCAGCGCAATCAAGGAAGGTGGTCCAACAGGGAGTCAAGATGCGTCATCGTCTAGCTCAAGTGGACCATGTGCAAGGCAAAGGTTTGCCCTTGATAGGTTTTCTATTTTGCCAGTCTCATGATGGTAGTTGGGAGACCGGGTTATAGGATCGATTGCCGTTACTATCAAGGGGGCTCTCGATGAGTAACTTGATCGTATCATTAGTAGAAACTCAAACCATTGCATCCTTGCATCATCTTTTTGAGTTCTTGTTTGGTTCTTCTCCTTGTGAGATTTGGAGCTTATGGTCATTTTTATGACAAGCTCGAGCTCATCGAGCGGAGTTCACATGCTTCTTCTATGATGTTTTAGATGTTGGAGGATATACCGTTTCTTCTCTGTTGGAGGTTTCACTCCTTTGTTTCTTCTGTTTGATGCTACTCGTTGTCTTGTTTCCAACAAGCTTGAGTTTTCTCAATTCGGAGCTCATTTGTAGAAGTTATGGCAGTTCTAGTTTTATTGTTTCCTCGGTTGTCTTCTCTTGCAAAATGGAAGGACTTCTAGTGTTGCTAATCTAGGGCATGCGGTATGTACTGCTCTCTCGGGCGGTAGTACTGCTGAGCCCTTCTTGATAATACCGCATGATCCACCTGATAATCTTTACGGTGCTCATGATAATACCGCTTCTGTGGGAAGCGGTAAGTACCCGTAAGCCTCGACTTGATGCAGCTACTTTCGGCGGTAGTAAGGCGGATGTAATTTTTTACATCCGTGCCCTCTCTGATAATCTACGTCTTGTGGTAGGCGTGATAATCACCGTGGGCTCTGGCCGGGCTTAGCGACATGGCGGAAGTAAGGCGGATGTAATTTTTACATCCAGCGCCCTCTGTGATAATGCGCTCTTCGTGTTGCGGTAATGCAGTGCGGATTTCTGCGCAGAGTCCTCCCTCGGCGAAGTAGAGTGCGGAGTAATTTTTATACAGCGATTTCTCTGCGGCTGAGTGCTGCCTGCCTTACGGTAGTACCGCGAAGGTAGCGTGTAAATACCGCTCGGAGATTCTACCGTTCGTTGCCACATGTCAGCGAGCCTTCATCGGCAGTCTTGCACTTGCGGTGATACCGCCAACTCGGCGGTAGTACGCGACCGACCAGCGGTAGAATGCGCAGCTCCGTCTTGATGATACCCGCGTCGTCTTGAGCCGAGTGAGGGGATAACGGTTGGTTTTTCTCCCCACCTATAAAGGGGTCTTCTTTCCCCTTGAGACCCTAATCTTTTGAGCTCGTGTTCTTCCCCATTGTTGACCTTCTTGAGCTTGCTAACTCTCAATCCCTCAATGATTCTTGCTAGTTCTTGAGGAAAAGAGAGAGAGATCTAGATCACGTTTCCACCAATCACTTTCTCCTCTAAGTGAGGGAACCCCTTGGATCTAGATCTTGGAGTTCTTCGTGATCTTCTTTCGTTCTTCCTCTCATTTTCCTCCCTAGCATTGGTTGCTTTGGTGGGATTTGGGAAGAAGAGAGACTTGGGCACTCCATGTGCCCTTGCCATTACATTTGGTGCATCGGTTTGAGTTCTCCACGCGATACGTGGAAGTTACAAGTTGAGAAGATTATTACTCTTGGGTGCTTGGTGCCCTTGAGCTTATTCCTCTTGGGTGCTTGGGCGTCCTAGGCGGTTGGTGGTGTTGGAGCTCAATCATTGTGGTGTAAAGCTCCGGGCAAGCGTCGAGGTCTACAATTAGGTTGTGGAGATGGCCCGAGCAATTTGGCGATGCCGGTGACCGCCCCAAAGGGTTGCCAAAGTGTCTGCAGTTCGGTGACCGCCCCAAAGGGTAGCCATTTATGCGGAGTTGGTGACCGCCCTCAAGGGTCCCTTAGTGGAATCACGACATCTTGCATTGTCTGCGCGTGAGGAGATTCACAGTGGCCCTAGTGGCTTCTTAGGGGAGCATTGTGCCTCCACACCGCTCCAAGCGGAGATTAGCATCCGCAAGGGTGTGAACTTGAGGATACATAAATCGTCTCCGCGTGCCTCGGTTATTATGCGGTGTCAAAACCGGCGGATCTCGAGTGAGGGTCCCGAACTGTGCGTCTAAGCGGATGGTAACGAGGAGACAAGGGACACGATGTTTTACCCGGTTGGGCCCTCTTGATGGAGTGTAAAGCCTCGTCCTGCTCGATTGATATTGATATTGTGGATGTTTACAAGGTGGATCTACCACGAGATCAAGGAGGCTAAACCTAGAAGCTAGCCTATGGTATGATTGTAAGGGTTGTTGTGATAGTCCTCGGACTAGAGCCATCCGGTTTATATAGACAGGAGAGGGCTAGGGTTACATAGAGTCGGTTACAATGGTAGGAGATCTACATATCCGTATGCCAAGCTTGCCTTCCGCGCCAAGGAAAGTCCCATCCGGACACGGGGAGAGTCTTCAATCTTGTATCTTCATAGTCTTGGAGTCCGGTCGATGATGATAGTCCGGCAAATGATAGTTGGTGATGATGGTAGTCGGCTATCCGGACACCCCTAATCCGGGACTCCTCGGTAGCCCGAACCAGGCTTCAATGGCGATAAGTCCGGTGGCGTATATTGCTTGGCATTGCAAAGGCGGGTTCCTCCTCCGAATGATAGAAGATTGTGAACACCGGGATGAGTGTCCGCTCGGCAAAATAAATTCCACGTTCTACCGTAGAGAGAATAATAATATACACAAGTTCAATCTGCTGGCGTTTTTTGTGGCATGACGTCACACCACTACCAAGCCATTACTTGAATTGTTTTTACTTTACCACCTTAAGCGCATTTAGCGGCGGTTTCCTTAGTACGTCTTTGTCGAGCGGAGATCGTGTTTCCCCTTAATCCGGGATTCTCACTAATCACAGACGTTGGTAACCCAACGCGCCCGTTAATACGCCCCCTCTATCGGCGAGAGTCCCAAATGGTCCACGAGGCGGCTCTTGGTATTCTCCCTCTTTATAACGGGACCAAGGCTCGTTTCTTTTTCTTCAATCCTTCGCCGAATCCTCTCCCGCTCAAGTTCCAGCACCTAGAGCTCCAGTTAGCGCTGCGGACTTCGCGATGTCGGTTCCGACCTCCGGGGCTGGTGGATGCCCTCCTCCATCACGGAGGAAGGGCGTGCTAAAGAGATGCGGCAGGCCAAGTACCTATCTTCTGAGATTTACGCAGAGTTACTGCGAAGGGCAGGCATCCCCACCCGAGCCGCCGGTATGTGGTTTGTATCCCACCTCCGTGGGGTTTAGGCTTCCCGATGGATCCTTTTGTGAGAGGGCTCATGTTTTATTATGGGTTGGAATTCCCACGATTTGGCTCGGAGTCCATCCACCATATTTCGCATTTATAGTCGTCTGCTTGAAGCCTTCCTCGCGTCACCCTCACTTGACCTGTGGTGAAGGCCTTTAATAATGGCGCGAAGATGATCGAGGCGTCAAAGCGGAGTGTGGCGAAATGACCATAAGTAAGAAGGGCGATGCCCTGTGCCAGTGGCTCCTTCAAGAAGGCTCGGCTTTGTGGCAACAAGTGGTTCTATATTACCGTTCAGAGGGCGCGGACAAAAAGCCGCCGCCCTTATTCGCCGGGACCTCCACGACGGTTGATGTGTGGGTCAGCCAAGGCTCAAGCGGGGGCCGTCAAAGGGCGTGCCCCTCTGCGAGGTCAGTTCGAGATCTCCAAGCGAGGGAGATCGATATGGTGAGTGGTGATGCAGAGTTATCTTGATCGAGCGTCTCACTTACCTGCAAGCGCCGCCCTCTCCGGCTATGGGAGTTCAATCCGGAGGTCCACAGATTCTTCAACACTTCATGGGCTTGACACCCACAGAGATGTACAAATTATTCTTGGGATCGCAAGAGTGCGTCGGAATTGACCGAGATGCTTTGGACTAAGCTGCAGTCGCCGGATACTCAAGTAAGTAGTTCGAGTCCGGACATACCGTTTGTTTGCCTTCGATGATTAGCCTTATGACCAATTTCCTTCTACACAGGAGTGGATAAGCGGAAGCAAAATTGATCTGATGTCGGCCCCCTCCCGAGACCGCGCGGATCCGTCTGGTCGGGATGCTTGAGTTGCGCCTTGAGAGGAAGGTGAGGGGGAAGCGGAAAGCTCTTGCCTCGCCTAAGGAGGCTCTTGAAAGAGGGGATCGAGAATCCCTCCCTCAAGGGAGAGAGGACTGCCTCAGAGGACCGGGGCAAAGCCCCTAAGCGGGGAAGAAATCTTCGCGGAGGGTCCTGCGTCGGGGAGGCCCGTCGCACAATCTCCTCATAATGGTCAGCCCTCCAACAAGCCGTAAGTAGAAAGAAAGGAGTATTATAATAAGGAGATCCTATTTGTGCCGAGGATAACTAAAGTTCTTACCATGTAGTTCGGATCTCCGTCGCCATAAATGAGTTGCGTCTTGGAGGACCTTCTTCCGGAGATGATGGAGGCGAGGCGCCTCCGTCCAGGCGCCATCGGATGGGCGGGCGAGCACGAAGTGTAAATCACGGAGGAGCCCCGGGTTTGGCAAAGCGGATAGTTCGGCGCCAAGCTGGTGTATGGCTAAAGGATCTGCTTAAGAAGGCGTCTATCTCGGAAGATCGGCCGCATTGATGAGCATGGTGATTGAAAGGATTTACGTCCGCTTGAAGGTGTTACCTGATCCGTCGAGGGAGTTCTTGGCGGGGTTTGAGGTATAAAAATGACACACCTTTTAACAGTTTGCATATAGAATCGCACTGTATAGATAGTAGCCCACAGACTCGGTAGGTTGTCAAGATCGACGGACATGCGAGGATCAAATCGCAGAGTTTAAATTCCCTTCGTGCCGATCACGGTGGCGGGTCGTCAAGGGCCAGCGGGATGATGGAGTTCTTTGGACTAAAGCGGCAACTTCGATGATCGGATCACGGACATCACGCTGATCAGCAGCGACTTGATGATGCGCAAGGTAAAGTGTTGCTGCGCGGTCACTTGGTAAGGGCGAAGCCATTTCCTTACAACATGTCGTGAAATGCGGATAGTGCGGCATGTCGTGGAAAGCCTTGGGCGAACTTGCTCAAGCCAAGGAGCAGGCGAGAAGGAGTAATCTAAGCTGACCTCGAGGCCAGGAGTTAGCGGCGAAAGGTGCGCTGCTGCTTTGGAGCAGGAAGAGATAGCGAAATGGCGTGAAGTTAAAGATGCTACCGACCGCAATGAGGCTCTTGGGAAGGAGCGCTAAGCGAAACAAGAAGACACGCGGAAGGCCCCGAAGCCAAAGAATGCCCGCTACTGCAATCCGGGCTATGAAGGAAAAACTGCGCCGGGCCGGAGATATTATGGTGGCAAGCCTTTTACGCTCGCCGAAGGTTCTGGATCAAAATATGCTCGGTTGGAGCCATTATGGGGTTGAGAGGACCCTTATATGGACTTAGCGGCGAAGTGGCGGATCTTGGTGTGCATTCGAAGCGGAAGGATCACAAAGGCGGAAGAGCTGTTTTGGTCTCAATTCCATAGTCCGGGCGTTCACTTCGGACCGACCGGATTTGGCTGAGTGGGCTGAGCTAAATAGGTTGTCGGGCTTGCTATAGCGGATATAGTGACTCATATCCGGCGGATAAACTGACCGAAGAGTTACTTTGGATTATTGCAGCAATTTCTTGGGCGGTGCCGCATATCAAAGCGATAAGCGGTGGCCTGCATAGAGGTGCGGATGGCGCTTCGCCGTGTGAACACATTGGACGAGATGGATGCCACCGTTGTTGCGACCCGTGTTCGGATGATAACGGTTACCTTGAGCACTATTTTGGCTAATCTTGCGCGTGGTGCTCGTGTAATAGATTCAGGTGTTCAAAAAATGTTACGTTGAATGAGCGTTTATATGATATAAGCGATATTTATGATGTAGCGCCTTTTATGTATGCGTTCAAGTAATAGAATATCTCTCCTATCGGCCGTTCATGTATACGTGTATAACTGAAAGATGGCGTAAATAAACTGGCCCCGCGCACAAGGTGCGGGGTATTCATAAAAATAGCGCATTTCACATAATCCAGCGTCTGGTCTGTAAAGGTGGTGGTAGCGTAACAAGCGAGGGCAACGGACTATAATGCTTTATCACTTTCACTTAGCCATGGAGTTGAGGTGGGGCTCACGACATAGCCCACAGGGCTACCAGCGCTCTCGAATTAAGTAGCGTATGTACTGGCAGGAAGCGGCCCCGCCGTCCAGCGGAGGAATCCTAAACATTCCAGAGTCGATCAGTGGTTGACGAGATCTCGCTGTATCATAGCCGATTCAATTTTCGGCTTTCTCTCTTGAGGTGCTCGCCCGGCGGCGGGAGCACTGTCGCAGTAGTTCTCCACGGGCAGCGTTAGCCGATGATCTGGAGCGTAAGGCAGCAAAACACAAGGCAGGCAAACCCAACATTTGACCAAAGACATGATTGAAGCTGATGCATATAAGGCCCTAACTTTCGAGGCGCCCGAACACTCCGAAGGTGTTCGGTCTTTTATAATGCGGGCAAAACAAAGCCCTAAGCCCCTTGTGTCCGATGCAGGCAGGTTCTTAAGGCGCCGCCGATGCCAAAATCAGTCTCCACTCTGGTTATAATGATAAACCAGGGGATTATAGCAACAAGAGGCGATGAAAGGTTTACGTAGGGTCTTAGTGCGAAAGAGTCCTTACAGCGGGTCCCTACTGCGTCTGCGCGCTGTGTCTCCGTTGTGCGTATCTGGGCGGGTGTGCCGCTGTTCATCATAAAAAGAAGAACTTGGTTGGAAAGGAAATGCGATGCGAGAAAGTGCATAAAAATTGAAATATAGATTAAAGCTGAGCCTATGCTAGCTCATTGCCAAGCTTATATGTGCAAACCCTTGTGAAGGGATGTGCGGCTAGGTAGCCCCTAGCTTATTTATTCGGACTCGTCCAGCCGTGTCCGGGGTCTCAAGCGACCTTTTAATGAAATGATGCCACGTGGACCGGGCATTTTAAGCGTGAAAGCGTAATGTGGTATTATATTAAGCGGAATGAAGCTTCCGTCCGGTGATGCTTGATAGCTGGCTTAGAACTGGCGCCACTCCTTTGAAGGAAGTGCGGCTATGCCGAATATGTGGGTCTATCCCAACTTGGTTTGTGTCAGGAAATAGCGAGTTCAAGTCACTTGCGCCGTCCATCAAAACCTGCGTTAATTGCAGTCCGTCTATTATGGGATCAATATCGAGGCAGTCTATCCTGCGTTCGGATATACGGACTAATCCGGATGGTCGAAAGTGATTGGTTTTGCGTCAATCTCGGTCCATGGGGTGGATCGTGCGACACTTGTCTTAGCAAGTGCCGTGTTGGCTTTCCGTACTATCACGTGAAGCGAGTTTACTGTTTGACTTCTTGTGGGAAAGTCTTTTGACTTGGTGCTTTCTGCTTTGGTGGGGTTAAATCATCGTCCTCGCTTGGCGCGCTCGAGCCCCTTGTGTCCGGCGTTGAGTCTGCGGACTGTTTAAACCAACAATTTGGTTGGTATGGTTTGCGAGCCTTGAATCTTGTCGATTTGACATATCCGATCTAAAATTTTGTTTAAATTTGACAGCTCGTCTCGGTCTCCTTAAGAGGCCGTGTTGTATTGTTTGGCGCGAGCTTTTGAATCCGGCGTTGACCGCCCGTGCCTTTGGGATTTTTCTTTATTCGTGCGGTCTTTCTGCGTAGTGACTATCTGTTTCATCTCGATCTCGGATGTACTCGGAATATGTGGTGCTGCATCTTGCTAGCTTGTCTTCTCTAACAAAGCGTCATGAGGCTTGTTAAGCGGCCATTGTTCTTGGCTTCTCTTGGCGAGGTGTCGCATGCGGCGAGCCATTCGTCTCGGATGTTGTATTTAAAAGCTGCTAGGGCCTGCGTCCAGGACGATCGACTATTTGGTTCTTTTGGTAGGAACACATGTTCGAAATTCTTGTGACGACTCTCAGGGCTGTTGGGTTATATGACTCAGATAAATGCGCATCCGGAGGGGACATAGTCCCTTGAAAATTTGCTCTAAGCGTCCTCAAGCTCTTCCCAACTTCCAGCAGTATTTTCTCGGAGGCTTTTGAGCCAATGCCGAGCTAGCCCTTTGAGCTTGAGGGTAGGTATTTTTATGGCGTGGAGATCATCTCCTCTAGCCATGTGTATGTGTAGTGTAATCTTCTATCCAGACTCAAAGGTGCATTGTGCCGTCGTATGCCTCTATGTTTATGGGTTTGAACCTGCTTTGGTAATTCATGATCCAGCACCTCATCAGTAAAACATAAGCGGGTGTCGCGGCTCATTATGATTGGGTGTGCCTGTCTTGAACACGCAGCGTGGTGTGTTACTTCTGGGGTCCTCTTTTTGGCCCGTAGATGGACCTAGTTGGGCGTCCGTTTCCCAGGATTATAATTGACATGTGTCAGCCCGCTTGTCGCTTTGGGCACATCATCCGGCGTCTATCCGGACTGGCGGCCTCTTTATTTTTGGTTGTGAAGGCTCTATGGCTTCCTCATCAAATTCTGGTAACAACAGCGCTTCGGTTAGCTCTTAGTTTGATGGCCATTGCCATATTTGTCTGCCGTCTTGAATACTTTGCTCCACTTCATTACGGCGTGTCTACGCTATTTTGAGCTTCTTTGCCTTCTTCAAACTTCTTGCGATGGCGGCGAGTTTTTTTTATGTGTTCTTATGCTCGGTGTTGTTTCCGGACTGTTGATACTCCGTGAAGGGTTGATTATCCGGCTCGTCCTGTTAGGTAAATCATTGGTTTGCCTGCTCTATCGCTGGAGTCGTTAGGAAGCTGCTTTGATCGGCGGGACTTAGGAAGCGTCTCGTCGCCGTTTAACTCTTTATCGGCGAGATTATCCTCTGTCGCGTCCGTTGTTCGTTCGCTATCGCTTCCCTTTGAATTGTCCACCATGTATATGTCGTGTGGCGGTGGTCTTCGATGTCTGTGAAGCCTTTGGTTCTTAGTAATCTCCGGCATCGTCGTCCATACCGTCGATGTCTTGAATCGTGGTTAATCGTCGGTTAAATAAACGTCGACGGGGTAGCTCTGAAGTGGGTGGTGGGTGAGACTCTGAATTTCTTAAGTCGTGCGCATCCCAACCATCCTGGCCATAGAATTCGGCGAGGGCTCTCGAGATAGTGAGAGATGCTTGATGAATTTATGATATCGCGAAGAAGCGAGTCTTTGAAAAGATGTCCGCAGCGGTGAATTCCATGATCGGCGCCCAATTGGATTAATTGGCGAGGCGCAGGAGGTTGGAGTCCGTGAGAAATCGGCACCTCGAGTCATGAGCTTTATGCGGGACAAAGTAAGTATTCGGCTCCATCGCCGTAAAGTTACAACTCGGCGGTGTCAGCCATCCGTCCTCGATCCGAAGCGATCGGCTCCGGACTATGGGTCGGGCGGATAAGTGTCTTGACCTCAAGGTGCTGTCCGTGGCGAGTTGAGTCGTGCCCATCGTGACAGTAGCAACTGCCTTCGGCTGTGACTTAGATCCATCGATGTTCAAGTCCCGCGGATATCGGCCGTGAAGTTTAAACTTCAAGCACGACGCGCGGCCCGCAGGTGTAACTTCGATCTGCTCGGATATGGCCAAGCGAGTTGGCCCATGGCGTGCAAAGCCGCCGAATCTGAAGATCTGTTGGGGAGAAAAGTCTCACCGATCTTGCGTCGTTGTTGATTGAAGAGGCCATCAAGCCTATCGGTGGCGACCGGAAGAACTCTCAATAAAAGCACCAATGTCGATGTCAAAACGGCGGATCTCGGGTAGGGGTCCAGACTATGCGTCTAAGCGGATGGTAACAGGAGACAAGGGACACGATGTTTTACAGGTTTGGGCCCTCTTGATGGAGGTAAAACCCTCGTCCTGCTCGATTGATATTGATATTGTGGATGTTTACAAGAGTGGATCTACCACGAGATCAAGGAGGCTAAACCCTAGAAGCTAGCCTATGGTATGATTGTAAGGGTTGTTGTGATAGTCCTACGGACTAGAGCCATCCGGTTTATATAGACACGGAGAGGGCTAGGGTTACATAGAGTCGGTTACAATGGTAGGAGATCTACATATCCGTGTATGAAAGCTTGCCTTCCACATGAGAAAAGTCCCATCGGGACACGGGAGAAGTCTTCAATCTTGTATGTTCATAGTCTTGGAGTCCGGATCGATGATGATAGTCCGAGCAAATGATAGTTCGGTGATGATGGTAGTCAGGCTATCGGGACACCCCCTAATCGAGGACTCCCTCGGTTATCTCTTACCCAAGCTCTTTACTTATGCACTTTACCTTGTGATAGCCATATTGGTTCTGTCATATATCTTGCTATCACCTAGTACTTCTATCTTGCTTTGCATAAGTTGTTGGTGCACATAGGTGAGCCTAGTTTTTGTAGGTTTTGTGCTTGACAAATTATAGCTAGGTTTATTCGCTTTGTTCAAGCCTAAACCGTAATTATTTTAAGCGCGTATTCACCCCCCTCTAAGCGACATCCACGATCTTTCGGTGTTGTTGCCATCCGAGGATAACAAGATGGGGTTTATATCATATTGCATGAGTTTATCCCTCTACATCATGTCATCTTGCTTAATGTGTTACCTGTTCTTATGAACTTAATACTCTAGATGCATGCTGGATAGCGGATCGATGTGTGGAGTAATAGTAGTAGATGTAGGCAGGAGTCGGTCTACTTGTTATGAATGTGATGCCTATGTACGATCATGCTTAGATAATCTCATAACTATCACGATTTTCTATCAATTGCTTTCGGAGATAATTTGTTCACCCACCGTAATACTTATGCTATCTCGAGAGAAGCCTCTAGTGAAACCTATGGCCCCAGGTCTATCTCTTATCATATTTGCTTTCAATCTACTTTTATTAGCATCTTTACTTTTTGCATCTATACCAAAAATACCAAAAATATTATTTACTATCTTGATTAGATCTCACTTTACATAATGGTCGTGAAGAGGATTGACAACCCCTTTATTGCGTTGGTTGCGAGTTCTCAGTTTGTTTGTGTAGGTCATGGGACTTTTGAGGAGCCTCCTCTTTGGATTGATGCCTTGGTTCTCAAAAGCGGAGGAGATACTTACGCTACACTTTGCTGCATCACCCTCTCCTCTTGAGGAAAACCAGCATAAGCTCAAGGCGTAGCAAAGTGCTCTGTGAAGTGGGTAAAGTTGTTTGATCCTCACGAACGCTTCTGGCGATGCGTCAGCTTCACTTCCACTTCCTAGAGTCCGCCCTTTCTTTGGAGCGCATAGCCCATTTAAAAACATAATTAGCCGTGTGGGAAGGAATTACACCTCAATCAACATAAAAAACAAATTTACACCTCGAATCGCCAATTTTTAGGGAAGTCCAAAGCCCAAGCTAAGTCCTCGAAGGTTCTTGGCCTTGACCTCTTCTTTGACCGCTAGATTGCTGGAGTAAGGTTAAAAGCTTAGACATCTTGAAAAAGGTTTCCCCACTTTATATATAAGCACAATCCACGGCAACTCGGTACAAGCATGCGCCACCATAACACACGCACAAAAGGCGGATACATAGATCTTGAATGCGGCAACACCTCCCCTTTTCTAGCAATAGCCGGGGTCCTCGCCATGAACACGCCACCCGCGATGAGATGAAACCACATATGATGAACCGTGAGCTCAAAGGCGGTGCCTTCGGGAAGGAAGCGACACGGAATGCGCCACCGCCTAACCCGAGGTCAAAGTTTCCCCTAGAGCAACACGCCCAGACAATGAGAGGCAGCAGGCGCCTTCCGGAAAAGAGTGACCTTCGCCGCCGCCCGGTCCGTCCGGAAAAAAAGGCGGAGTTTTCACCCGGCCAACACTCACTTTGCCACGACGCATACACCAAATATAACACACACGCCCCACAGCCATAGTCACAGGGACATCGAGACCTGAGCTCGCCCATAGGCACCGCACAACCACCACTAGGGCCGCCGCCCACATCAAAGGCCTAAAACCACCTCACGAGACCGCCGCTACCCCAACCAAAGAGTGGCGCCCCCGACATCTAGCCTCCAACGACTCGTCTGCGGCACCGTCGCGAGCAAACTCCGGTCCTGCCGCCCGGCAGCGAGCGATCTCGGTCCTACAACCGTGCGCAGCGAGCTCGGTCCAAGCTGCCGGCGCGAAGAAGTTGGTCTTGCAGCCGAAGCGCGGAATGAGCGATGGACCAAAAGCTGGCGGGGCCAACCCTCGGCGAGGTGCGCCGGGCACCGAAGAGAAGCGGTCGAAGGCCTGCACGAGCCGCTCACCCGGCGGGCAGCGCCGAAAGTCCGGCCACCACCGCGAGGCGATCCGACCACCATGGCGTGGCAGCCCACATCCCACGCCCGCGACGCGACACACTGCTATCGGCGGATCGGCTGAGGCAGCGAGCCCACCACCACCACAGGCGCGCGCGGCGGCGAGCACGGGCGAGCCTCCACTGCGTGGCCGGAGCCCGCCACCACGAGTGCCGAGCCACCCGAAACCACAGCTGCGTTAGATCTGAGCCGTGCCCAAAGCCTCACCCGCCGGGAAGCGGTACGCTCCCTGCCCGCAGCCGATTCCAAATCGTGCTGCAGGCCGTGCTCCGTCGCCGACCAGCATACGAGCCAGCGCCGTATGCCCAGATAGCGCGCCAACCAGCGCCCGTCACGAGGAAAAGGCCCGCCGCCAAGCTGGCGGGCTTTGACTACCAGGCGACTGAAGCGGAAAATGAGGAGAAAGGGAAGGAAGGAGGGCGAACCAGCTAAGGTCCCTCCGTGGCGCTTTGAGGGAAGGCTGGCGGGGGGGAGGAGAGAGTCTTCATTTGATGTTCTTTCTTATTTTGTCATCTTTCAGCCAAAGCTTAGACATAGAGTTAGGTTTTGAGGTTGGACGAAGAAGCATTCATACAACTCAACTCCAAAGAAATAAGGCTAGTGCACACAAAACACAAAGTGGTTGGCATCCTCCGGGGGCCCCGCATAGGCACAACAACCATTGCACGGCCCATGGCGTTTGAGCTGGTTGATAGCCGAGTATGACATCTATAGCGGACTCAGCCAAATCCGACCCCTCAAGCATACCAGACGGCGTCAAGTAGCGTCATGAGCGATGACGGTCACCTCTCAAAAATTGCATTCCACATCCGGATACCTCAAATTAGAAACCTCAAATCCATATTATTACATACAGCGTGAAATCTAATCTCGTGGAGCTCGTCCGATTCCGCTCCTTCTGCCCAAACTTTGCCACAGCCGCCATCCGCAACAAGCTGCCCTCCATGAGTGTTGGGCAGTCACCGCGGCAAGGTAGGGTAGGGCGAGGGACACGACTAGCTCCGCAGGGCTCAAGGCCCCTTCGTCTCCATGCCCTACTCTTCCTCGTCGTAGATCGGAACCCGAGCGGTGCGGTGGGCGTCGGTCGATCGATGGATCCGTCGAGGGCGAGCCGCCTCGTCGACCATCAGCGGTTGCGGCACCAGGACGATCGCCATATGGGGCGCCGGAGAATCGCGACTCCGCCTCGCCAGCGTCTCCGCGCCCGGTGCCTTGCAGGCGTGCATACCGTGTCATGGCCTCGTGAGGCGATGGTTAATCCCCAATATCGGCGCGCCACGGAGGGATTTGCGTGCCGCCATAGCGTTCAGACGCTAGGCGGACCCGCCGGCCTCCAGGCGAAACGCTATAGCGTCCTAGCGCGGATCCATGCCCCATTTGGCGGGTGCAATGGATTCCCGGCCAGATGGTCCGATTCCGGTAATCCTGAGCCTCCTCCGGTAGCGGCGAGCGCTGTAAATGGACCAGCCATCTCCTCCTTAGGGCCGTGCGAGGGATGAGCAGCAGGGTCGACAGTCTGGAAGTGAAGGACTCGGATCGGCTGCATGCCATGGGAGGAGCACGGGAAGGGCAGGGAGACAAGCTTGGATAGGCGGAGGAAGGGAATAAATAGCTAGGGTTTGGTCCGGTGGCGGTGGGCGGGATTTTATGTGGGGTCGGGTGGGCCAGCGTGGGCGGATTGGCGTGGCGGGCGATGCCGGGCACCTCATATCCGCCCATGTTTGGGATGGATATGGGATCTGCCGATCGATCCGGACGTTTAAGTGTTGTTTGAGGGCCCATCTGGATGTCAATCAGCCTTTGGAAAGTGGCGGTGACCGCCAGCGGCATATGAAGCGGGTTTGAGAGGTCCGATTGTAAATCTCTCCTGTCTCGAGGCCGACTGCCACAAGAAGATCCTAAATTTCAAAGGAATACGAGCAGCCCAAAGGGCCTTAGCGTAATTAATTTTAGGTCTCGGGATCAGTTTAGCGTACATGGATTTAACCGAAACTTGCTCAACTATTCAAGCGACCAAGACATCTTGTCCTTCGCGGTTGTGATGTTGACGTTCCGCAGAATGGTCAGAGAGCCTCGCAAGCCGTATGATTCTACTCGTTCAGGTCTCGAAGGAAACCGAGTTGGGCCTTCTAGAGGCGAACACCTCACTGACGTAGCAGTGGGGATTTGCCGCGATGACATAAAGAGAAGGGAAGAGGGCGTAGAAAACATCCCACCACGCGCACATATCCAAAATTTAGTATCTTTTTGTCTCCTATGTCGAATTTCGCGCAAAGAAAAGCTTCTTTGCATTTCTAGATCATGTTCCAGGTTTGAGAAGCTTTGGCGCGGACGCGCAAACAACAATTTGGAAAGTATTTGGATGACAATGGAAGGATGATCGTGCAAGCCGTCTGTCTTAAAATGTTGAAGTGCATGAAGCATCGGCTTGAGAGAAAAGAAGGAAGGGCGGAGTGGCGTGAAGGTCGGATTGCCGATCGAGGCGAGAAAATTCATTTTTTACACAGTTCCGGATTGATGTTCTTTTGTTATTGGACATGTAAAGACTCACATATTTGTTTTTTTGTTGTTGTGATTGGGTCCTATGTGATCGAGCTCATTTGAATTTTAAATTGGTGAGACCTAGAGCGGGCATTTAGGGACAATTTTAAATGGCCAACTCCGCATGTCGCAATTCACGGATTAGTCCACACTGATCCATGCTTGGATCACGGTGTTCGATTTGAAGTTGGCGTTGAGGATGCCCTAATAAACCCGGATAAAGAAAGTAGCATCGATGCATGATCAGTCTTACTTTCTCGGAGGCGAAAAAAGAAGGCCATGACACGTAAGATATTCTTGTAAGAACAGGTCTAGAAAGGAAGTTGCCAATTCCTCGCTAGTTAACCTGCAAGTAACGTAGCACGTCCTAGCTGATGAAGTAACACGTACATGCGGCGCTTTAGTTTGCAACATGCATGCGTACGTGCACGGGCCGTGACCTCGGGCACGAGGCTGCGCAACGCGTCTGCTTGCTGGATCGACCGCTCCATCCCCGGCAGCCATTCATGGCGTATTAACTCCAGTCGTGCCGTACGCGCACCCGTTCTCACGATTGGTCGACCACGACGGGTCGGCCGCGACGGCGAGCAGGCCCCGGACGATAACAGTGGCGAGATTTTTTTGGAAAGGGCTCCGGCCGCTGCATCAAGTGATGATAAGCTACGATGTATACGATCGTCTTAATAATCGAAATATAACGGCGGCGAGATAATCCCCACCACGTGAGGCCGGCCGGGTACATTTGCGTGCGTTGTCTAGCACGGCAGAGTCAGGCTCTGACTGACTTGTCCCTACCTGCTGGTTTGCTCTGCTTGGCCTGTCCAAATAATGCGACGATCGTTGATGTGTCACGGCACAGAGGCAGCAGCAGGAGGAAACGCCAGAACTGTTCCCGGATCTTGCGTTTTTAACCCGGCGCAGCAAGTGCATATCTGCCTAATTAAGCTCGCTTCTGTCACTCCTTCCCAGCAATGTCTATCTTAATCCTGCTCTCACCTGAATTAGCGGGGAGAAAAAGCAGCACACTCAATCATTGTCATTGCATTAGCTGATTCCTAGTCCAAAGTCTACCTATACCAGTACCAGAGTGAGTACAAATGGAGAAGATTCTCTGTGAGAACACAATTCACGGGTGGTTTTTTTTTTGGATTATCCGAGATGACTGGCCTGTTTATGAAGCAGCCTTTGGCTTTAGCACGGATGCGCTGCATCACATGTCATGTCGCTTGTTTTTCAGTGAAGATTCTCTTGCATGCGTAGGCTCTCACAGGCGCACCATTTTCACAGGTAGTACATGCTTGCGAGTTGCGACATGGAGAAGGTGTCTCTTCTCGCGCGTAGATGAAAAGGACTTCGTTCCCATGTGACGGACAACAACAACTGCTACCGGGGCGCATCTTGTATGATACAGTAATAAACTTTGCTACAATACGGTTTCTATCACCTCTACCCCTTTCTCTTGTGCACGAGAGGACCCTGCTTTATTCACGTGCGTGTATTTGGATCTATTCTTCTTGCTACTTCAGTCCCGTGCTGGTTTTCCTTTTACCTACTAGTACTCAGGAAGTCACTTCTACTGCTCACAATCGCATGCCGGAACTATGATAGACGTACCACACAACGGTGAGGTACTACGTACGTAGTATGATCGTACAACCAAGCAAGTAGTCCCAACTAGGCAGAAGAGACGGACAACTGTAACCACACGAGACTTTGCGAGGAGAAATGCACCGGCGTTACACGTGTCGGTGCATGCATCAACAGGCCGCATGCATGCACGCGTGGAAGGTGGACGCGTACGCATCTCCCTGCTGCATGCCATTCACAGACCCGTGACCGATCGAGGGGTCATCGCAACGTTGGGGCGATGCAAAACGGACGGAGCACACAGGGACAGGTTTCCACCCAATCATGCAGGAATCATCAAGGACATATCTCCGTGCCGTGCGGGCGCGCCGTCGCTCGGCGCGTCGCCATCGCTCCGTCACATGCGCTGCTGATGCGCCGATCACTCTGGATTGGATTCACCGGGCTGGATGCATGCGACGTGGAGCCAAAGCAGCCTCCGATCAGAGATGAGGCCGCGCGTGTGCAACGCAACCGCATAGCGGACGACGGCGATCGTCTACCTCAGCTCGGTCGTGAACTAGCGGCGTGGGCGGCCCTAATGTGTTGCTGTGCATCTAGTCATCATACACATGCTTTACTATTCTCATTTTCACGTAGCCATTATTGGCTTACCAGACCATGCAAAAGCAAACCAGTTACCAGTCCGGGTCGTCCCATCGTTTCCAGATTTGCAAAGAGATGGTTTCAGAAATGCCATGTGGCCCTGCCAGAATTGCACCCATGGCTGGGTTTCTCTTTTTAGTTTTTATGCAGGACCATTCGCAACAGAATCTCGTAGACGCCGTTCGGTCGGGGTGCGATGCGTGCCCCTCCTAAAATCGCAATCGATCACGCTCTTAATAGAGGAAGAAGCAAAACTGGATTTCCTACAAACAAAAGAAAACTGGATACCAATGGTTGTGGCTACTTGCATTATAAACAAGTAGACAGATATTGGTTAGAGCTACATGTTTCCATCACACAGTATTCATCAGAGGCTGTGCAAATAGTGCTTTAAGGAATGGCCACAGCACTGAGTTGGGGGTGACAAAGAGAACGATGCTAGATGATCAGTGCATATGTGTTCCTTTTAAGCCGGGAAAGTGTGAGGGGAGGCCAATCCAAAAGTGAAAGCAAGATGCAACTGGACAAAAGGTTCGGCTGGAAAAATAAAGCCCTAGCTGACATTTCCATAGTGTGTTCCGCATCCAGAAATAGCTGGCTAGATTAGGTTACCTATCTGATTGGCTAGTGCACTCGCTTAATCTTGCCCCACTTCTCCGTAAATATACAGTACTACTAAAATGGAGAAGGTCCTAGGTTGAATGTTTCTTTTTGCTTTGTCTAGATAGCATAGCTAGCTAGCTAAAGTGTCGTTCTGTGATTCTGCCGCTAGACAGTGCATTTGCCTGTTATAGTAATGTTCGAAGAATTGGCAGGAATCTATGCTGAAGTTTCGACTAATCCATTTCGATAGACAAATTTGGGAAGAGCGAAACCTAAAAAATCGTTTCGAAGAAGAAGCGTCACCATCCGTCTAAGCGCCAACCTCTACGAGGACTAAATCCTATCTATCTACTTGTCTGCTCTGAGGAGAGCATTCCCCTCCGCCCGACCAGCTGCCGAAGTGGGTGGCAGAGGTGAATCCATGGGCCTACCGCCGAGGAGGGGACAAAGGCTTGCCCTAGTAAGCCTTGTTAGGGGAAAATAGCACGTCCGGTGATTATTGTTGCTTATTCAACATCCACTTGAACCATTTTAACTTATTTGCGTGTATATAATTTGTACACTTCTCATGTTATTCATCGAGATGCCAATATCATCGGCTACGACTCGTTTTAAATCCTTTTTTTCCACTTATATTCGTCTCAAATTCTCCCTCTTTTTCCTGTTTCAGTGTCTCTCATTCTTAATAATCTGAAACATGTCCTAAACCTGCACTATCAGATAAAAGATGTGCATGCCAAGCACAACAAACACAAACAGCTGACAGCCACATCTTTTGACGTGCATCAGCAAGGGTTTGACGCGGGGTCCGAGAATCCCGTCGATCTCACTCGCTTTTGTGATCGTGATGTCCACTCACTACCCCTACCTATGCAGCAGGCATCAGCCGCTGCCGCCTGTCAACTTGGCAAGATCTGCCGTCCATTCGCTGGCCCTCGCAGCAGGCTAGCTACGTCTACGCGTGCAGCGCGCGCCCCCAGCTTCTTCGGGAAAAATCAGGCGATCGCTTTCGAGTTGGCACAGGCCCGGTCAGGTAGGTGCGTGCATGGCCGGTTCCAAGCGCCTGGCAGCTTAGCATGGTCAGAGTGGTGCAGCCGTGCAGGGCTGAACGCTGCATGCACATTTGCATCCGCCATGCCCTGCCAATCGCGGCACACGCACCGGCACCAGCCAGCCGGGTTTGTGCGCCATGTAAACTGGCGCGGTGACTCGGCGAGGAGACTAACAAGTTGTTTGTGTGGAGTGGTTTGGGGTGTCCCGGCCGGCATGTCCGGGAAATGCTAGCTAGCTAGCTTTGGAGTTTACACATTTGGGTGTTGGTTTGGGTTCATTAATAAGGACTGTCTGGTACTAGCCCGGCAAGGAGGTCGGTCAACCGTAGTTTTCTGCACATTTTCCATTTCTAATCAAACAACGCCGCCGTACATGGGACGATAACAACACTACACTGGCAGTAAGCCATGAAATCAGAAAATTACATGATAGTACCACATATGGGGCAGTGGTGGCGATTTGGTATCAAGATTAATAATTTTTACGTGTCGATTATCAAATTTCGGGCAAACCGTTGCAAAATCGGGCTAAACTTCGTATTTATGCGTATTGGCGTTGGAACTGACCGCCCGCAGACGCATGTAAACTGCCACGGTGGCGAATCGCTTCCCGCCCCTTCCCTTCCTTCGCTTTCGCTAAGTGCGGTCCGGCTCGAACAGGACCCGACCTACTACATCTCCTCTCCTTCTCCTCTTCCTCGTCGAACCCTAGCTCCCTCCGCATCTTTCTGGCGATGGCGCTGGCGACCCAGCGGCAGTGGCGGTGGCGGCCCAGCGGCGGCAACTATAACGATGGCGCAAACATTCCGGTCTTGGCGTGGCGGTGGCGAAACAATCGGCGGCGGCCGCCCGAGCTACGAGTATTCAGCGACGGCAGCGAGTTCATGGAGCCAGCACTATCCATGGAGCACCGATGCGGTGGCGAGCTTTGGGTGGCGAACCTTAGCAATAACCACGAGTTGACCCGCAGGGTCGTGGCGTCCTGTAAGTTCCTGTCTTCTTTGCTTCTCTTCTATTTTCTAATTAGGGTTATTGTGTATTGATTAGGTAAATTGCATGTGAATTATAGTTCATATGTAGACATATGGAATGTTAGGATCCATTTTGACAATAACGATCTGTTTGAGAGGAAGCTAAGCGGTTCAGATGTGACATATCTGAATATGGTTGCATTGATGGAAACACAAGGCTTTAGTATTCATGATTCAGTACTGTTTTGCATGGAGACCTCAAGAGAGCAGGACTTGGAATTGATTGATAGTAATGTTAAACTACAGTTGATCAAGAAGCAGAATGAGGAGAGCTTGGTGCTTAATTTTCTATTTAGGGCTTGTCCACCAGCTGTCGATGTAGTACAAAAGGCTTTAGTACAGAAGCAAAATTAGATCCAATTGTTTATTCTAGGCTTGTTGTTTATGATCTGGTTGATCCTCCTGTTTATGTTGTTGATCAGCAAGGTGTAGCTTATGAAGGTCGAACAGCTGCTCTATTGCAGTTGTAGGTGGCGATGACATGTATCTAGGGTAGGGTCTTAGGCCTGACCTATATGCCCTTCAAGGACACCACACAGAGGCCAGGCCCTACGAAGAGCAGAAAAGAAGATACCGACTGAAATCTTTATGAAGTGCACTCCACTCGACGGAAGATCTCACTCAGATATCCCAACTCCACTCGACCGTCGTTATTCACTTTCGAGACAAGGATCCACTCAAAGACGAGAGAGACCTAGAGCCACCTGGTAGGCAGGCAGTCGAAGCGTTCACTCCGTGGTCATAAAGATCATTTAATCAGGCGTTACTAGTAACACTAACGAGATTATACTCTCATTGAACCTTTGCGTGGCAGTGGTGATGAAGATTGGCGCCTCTATATAATCCACCCCTCCCCTCACTTTGAAGGTTTACACCCCTATAACTCAACACTCCAATCAACAAGCAGCCAGCGGTCTTTAGGCGTAGGGCTGTTACATCCTCAGAGAGAAGACTTGAACTCGTAAAATCAGGTGCACAACCGCCCGTATCTAGGACTCACGCCTCTCCTCGCAACCCCTATCTCTCATTTGGAGATATGGTCCCATGACGGTTGGCGCCCACCATGGGGCATGATGAGGCCGCGAACTAGCGAGATGCTAATCCGTGTGTGTAGATGGCCCGATCTTTCCACAGCGATGGTGGTCAACAATTCCTCCCATGCTTCTCCTCCCAACCTCAAGATAATTTTCACCTGCGTCACGAAAATACATGAATGAAAATAATGACCCCTTGGATCAATATGATGATCAACCCTTCATCGCTAGTAAATTTTCTCAATGGAAAAATCACGAAAAATACTCATAATTTGGTGCCCCGAACTAGGCGCTTTTTGACCTTTTTCATAACTCAGAAAAACTCCCCCTTTACATTGGCGAAGCCAGCCTCTTATATGGCTCGGCTCTCGTACTCTTAAACAGAAAGTAATAAAATCTGGACTCCAAGGCTGGTCATAGTGGGAGTAACTTGGACGGTAACATGCATATGTTACTAGTCTATATTACTATCTCTATAGTGCATAGTATCATAGATTAGTATCATAGGTGGTCTCATTTATTTGGCATGCATTACACATAGTAGCATCACATTTATTAGGTTGGTCACAATGGGGAGGAACTTAGGAGTAACATCACACACTCAATACAACTTTGCTTATGTGGCACATATTTAATGAAGAGAGGTGCTTGTGGTAACTAGCTAAGTGCGGAACATCACACACTTCAAGAAACAATGAGTCTATAACCTAATAAATACATCATTGCATGACACTACATAGATGTTCCTACCCACTATGAAGGTAGTAACATAGTCTGAGGAAGTGTGTAAGTTACTAGCTTATGTTCTTGCCCATTGTGACCAGCCTTATATTCTGAGTATCTACCTATGTTACTATGACCATCTCTTTCTTCTTTAATTGCCTGCCATATAAGCATGTTTACGAGTCCCAAGTGCATGATATTATTTATGTTACCCTCACTATGGCCAGCCTAAAAGGAATCATATTATTTTAATGACTAAATCCTAACAGAAGCCAACAGGCGTACTCCTACTTGTCTAGCTAGCACAAACTCAAAGAAATCTATCTCCTGTCTTCTATTTGGACGTGGACTCCAAGACACCATCTTAATTTGCATGCAACGTGATCTTGCCATGCAAACTGAGATCAATGCGGCCGATTCTTATAAAATCAGGAGGTGTGCGGGCGTCGGTTTTACCTCCGCTGGCTCCGGTTCCTCGTAGTTGTTGTCGCATGGTCTTCTGTCGTATATTTGGTGCATCTCTTGGACCTTATTTTTGCCTCGACACAATATTTTTCGTTTGTCGCATGCATTACGTGAATTATCTTTCTGTCTCAGCTGCACAACAGATAAAATGCGTCGCGATAAAACTTTAGCAATCCCAGGTCCACAAACCTCCGCGTATTTTTCATCTTTGCCTTGATGCACTTTACGTGGGATCGTAGACTCTTTTTCTTTCGAGCCTCTCTAGAACAACACTGAACATAATCAACCATTCCACTAAATAACTCATTGCTCAACTCCTTCACGGTTCAGTTTTATTAGCATCAACAATCAGCGGTGCCATGCCCGTATCATCCTCCCTCCCTCAATGAAACCATCCTCGGTTTGAGTCTATTCTGATATATTTAATTTTCCGGAGTGTGCAGTTCTATTTTGATCACAGAATCTGCCATTGGTTTCAAGCTCGTGTAGCCTTCCATCATGCATGAACGTGTATGTGTTGGTTTTCCTGCATGCACTGCGTCATGATCGAACTGCCATGGTCTTCCTAATAATGGCGACAAGCGTCCATTTGCAAGACATCACAATCCACCTTGTCCATATAATCTCCAATAGCAAATGACACACGTACCTTATGTATAATCTTTAATTTTCGGAGTTGTAGAGCCACTCCACATAGTGCGGTTGTGGGTGTCATACCATGGACAGACCAAATGCCTACACAAGATCTTTGCTAATGGCGTTTGTAAAGCTGCCACCATCAATTATCAACTTGCAGAGACGATTCTTGATTTTACACTGTGTTTTAAAATACTCCACGCTGTCCTTTTCACCACCATCCTCTGGCACCTTTTCTACCAATAGATTTATCCCCTTCATTGGTGCATCAACTTCTTCTTTTACCTTTTCCTTCTCTTCTCTTCTTTTTAGCATAAGCGGTCTTTCCAATCTACGAGAACACATCCACTGGCATAGGAATAAAACAAATTTGTTGGCCCTTCCATGATACAGAATAACTATTTTTCTTGACATCCCGACAGCCCCAACAACGCTTGCACCATGGGTTCCCGGTAGCAGATGACCACGACACCATGGAGTGCAGGACAAGCGTGAAAAAATTCCGCACAACAATATTTCCCCAAATCAAAAATTAGCAAACTCCGATCGTAATTTTAATTTCACCTTTGAACCACTTCAGCGTGTCACGGACTTTCAAGAAGCGCCATCTTCAGCCCTAATTTTTCCACCACCTCGATGCTCACTATATTGATTGCGGTACTCTCGCCGATTGTCAAATTGACACATCGTTAGTGCGCAGCGCAGCGAGTGTGAAAAAAGTGACCTCACCAATGCCTTCCTCCTCCATCAATATGTTCCTGCTCAACATGTTGATGCTTGACTCCATTGAACAATATTACAATCACGAGTCGCCGTGACTAACCTTTGCTCTGAAATACCACTTGATGAGGCACGAACTAAGCGAGATGATAATCCGTGTGTGTAGATGGCCCGATCTTTCATGGCGATGGTGGGTCAACAATTCCTCCCGTGTTCCTCCTGCGCGGCCTACAAGATAATTTTCACCCGCGTCTGAAACTACGAATAAAATAACGACCCCTTGGATCGGCACGTGGCGTCAATATCACTAATAGAAAAGGGGCAAAGGTCCGAGCCAAGTCAGCCCATTAGTCGGTTCAGTCAGGAAGGCGGGGCGTCAGAACGTTGGACCGGTTACGTGAGCCGGGGGCAGGCCGACCCACGTGGGCCATTGGTCCCGTTAAATGTCTGGACCTTTTGGTCCCGGTTGGTGGGAGACGAACCGGGACCAATGGGCTCGCTCTGGACCACCACCATTGGTCCCGGTTGGTGGCAAACAGGGACCAAAGGCTGCACGCTGAGTCGGTTCATGCC